>CM021103.1:567553395-567622609 GCA_007115665.2 Sequoiadendron giganteum | reverse complement strand
ATTCCCCCATCAAATTCCTTTAATCCATCCTCTTGCATAAGCCATCCAGTCTAATAGGGTTGTACCAACATCCGCTGGCCACTTCAAACATGGGCTCTTATTACCTCATATGGAACTTGATGTGTGAGTCCTTCATCCCTATCCTTATCAATTTTCCTCTAAAAATCCGCATATCCATATCCCTATCTTTATCCATCTTCATCCACATCCTACCTCTTAGTGATAAAGAATCAAAATATAAAAATAAAAGAAATAGTAAGAGAAATCATTCTGGCCCAATGAAAATTTAGCAAACAAGTTTCTTTGATGGTACCATGATGAAAATCTCAGAAATGTAAGTTATCATGTAAATTTGTATCTTAGGCTCCTTCCATACTAGGGGGCAAAGACCATTTCTTACGATCTTCCTCTCTCTCTCTCCATCTCCTACATCTGTCTATCTTCCGCATCCTATCCCTCTTATCCCATTTATCCCACTCCCTCCATCTTCCATGTAATCTTGATAAATGTAGGAGCAAACCTATATACATGCTTTGGACACCTCTTGGCATATATTCCCATCGATACACTATCATATTCCTTATCCACCTCTATCTATCTTCCATTGCCCATCTCACTCCCTTATCCTCCCATCTTGCTATCCCTCTTGCCTCATCATGCATGACACATATAGAATGGGGGCATCTCCTTATTTGCAATTGGGTCCTTGGAAACATCATTCATCCATTCCACCAGGTAATCCTCTCCATCTCCCCATCCTCTCATCCCCTAGTCATCTTCCTATCTACCCATCCACTAGTCCTTTTCCATATTTTCATCCATTTATCTACCCAGTAATCCATGTCATCTTTCCGAATCGTTATCCTTCTATCCATATATCCTAGAATATTTCTATCTCCCCATCTTTATCAATCCATCCATTTTCCTTCCCTCTCACCATCCCTTGTCATTGGTCTCTAGCTATAGGCTACCCTCCTACAATCCAATGAATTGATATTTCACTATCATCATTCCTATCTATTTCTCACATGTCTCCAATCTTCATCACTCATCTATCCATCATCTATCCACCTATCCTAGCATCTTCTTATCCATCCATCCATTTCTGTCCATTATCCCTTATCATTGGTATCTAGCTATAGGCTACCCTCCTACAATCCAAGGCCATTCTATCTCACTATCATCATTCCTATCTATTTCTCACATCTTTCCAATCTTCATCACTCATCTATCCACCTATCCTAGCATCTTCTTATCCATCCATCCATTTCCCTCTAAAATTCCTTGTCATTGGTATCTAGCTATAGGCTACCCTCATGCAATCCAATGCCATGTTATCTCACTATCATCACCCCTATCTATTTCCTACATCTTTTTGATATCTTATCACTCTTCATCATTCATCTATACATCCTCTCATCCTCCCAATTCATATTCTAATAATCTAGGTCACTATCCCATCCCTGAGCTTCGCATAACCCACATCCCACATATCGACCATCCAATCCTGCGGCCTATCCTGGCTCATCATATCCTCTCCATCATTTTATCCATTTATCTTGGTCATCTCATCATCCCTTATCCATTGTTTGTTGTCGGTCTCTGGTCGAACTACGTTGCCCCTGCGCTTTCACGTAGGCAAGGTCGGTCATTTGCTCCACCCTTGGGGTTCTATCTTTTGTCTGTCTTGTCTCTTCCATCATCTATCTTTGGCCTTGTGTCAAGCTACGTGGCCCCTGCACTTTCACGTAGCCAAGGTCAATCATTTGGTCCGTCCCCTGGGCATTTTTTCCATTTGATCCTCTATCTTCATCATCCTCTTTCCACTTTTACCATGGTCTTTTCCTGAACTACGAAGGCTCTGCGCTTTCATGTAGGAACGATTGATCTTTGATCAACCCTCGAGCCCCTAGGTCTTTAGGGTGTGTTAGTCCTGTTGTCTTGTGTCATGTCATCTTGTTGTATCGTCAAGTATGTCCCTATCCGAGCTAGTGCTTATCAAACAACAGTCATCTATATCACAAGATCCAATCGATTTCTTGTATCTTGCATCATGTCGATCAACCAATCTATCCTCCATCTTTGGTCTCAACAGGATGTATCCTTCCTAACAGACCGCATCAACCCCATCCATCATCTTGATCCTATGGAAAAGGACGTTTCAAACTTGATTGTGATCTTTTGATGTTTTTGACATTTTGTTTATCATTTGAGCTCCCTATCATCACTTGTCATGGTCGCCTTGATCTATCATATCATGTTGTGCTTTGACTAGTAAACATATGGGCGTATCTTGATCTTTTTTTTATGTTTTTGTCTTCTTGGTTGTCCCACGTAGTACCCACCAAGACTCTTGCGGTCTTGTGTTATGCTGGGGCATCCTTTTGTGCTTGTGGTTATCCTAATACCAGACCCGACCATTGTCTTTATGACTTTGGGGTGTTGGAATAGCCTTCTTGTCTGTTATGTTTGTTTTATGCATTAGATATTAATCCGTCTTGGTTTACATACCCTAATGCCCGGTGTCTTATGCTATAGCAAAAAGCAGTGCTCTAAGGATGGCAAATTGCATTAGGATTGCATTTCATTTTCCATTCCATCATCTTGCATATCTCCCCCATCCTCATCATCAGTGGGATGTATCCTTCCCTCTCCTTGTGTTGTTTTGGGATGTATCTTTCCCTCATCAACAACACCCTCATTGGGATGGATCCTTCCCTATCCTTGTGTTGTTTTGGGATGTATCCTTCCCTCTCCTTGTGTTCTTTTGGGATGTATCATTCCCCCGTCAACAAAACTCATCTTCATCCTCATCAGGATGTATCTTTCCCTATCCATGTGTTGTTTTGGGATGTATCATGTCCTCATCAGCAGCACTCCATCAACCATCCGCCCAACCTGGATTGTACCTGAATTGGGGAAACATCACATTTTTCCTTGCATCCATTTGTGCTCACCTTTATCTCCCATCGCTTATCCTTTTTTTTTCTTTTCATCACTTTACATTGTCATTTTCATATCCCCTCTCATCTCTCATCCTTTCCCCCATTTGTTTCTTCCTACCGAGAGGTCACCCGGGACCCCTCTCTTTTCCCCCGTCGCCCTCTCAAGGGGGCATACCCTTCCCATTTATCTATTTTCTCAGCCATAATCTTCATCCATTTCCCTGCTAATTTGGATAGCTCAAGTCCTATGCTGGGGCATCATCTTTCAATTACTTCCTCTATAGAGTCATCTCCACTTTCTTTTCTTCGAAGCACAGTTATTCTAACGGTACTTCGAAGAGGGGCAAAATGTAGACATCTAAATTTGACCACTTCTACATGGTCAAAATCATCTACTCCATTCATCTATTCCATTAACAGTGATTAAATAATTTATTTAATCATTATTTCATTTTCTACCTAAGGTTCTTAAAGCATCTAATTAAATAAATTAAATACTTTACCTTACCCCTTTTCTTCTCTAAATTAAATAAATATGAAAAATTATTTAATTTAGTCTTTTAACCCATTTGAATTAAAACTAATTTTTAATTCCCCTTTTTCTCTCTCCTTGTCACATTCTCCATAACCCTCTCCTAATCCGGATTAAAGTAATTAATCTGTGATTAGGATGTGCACCACTCAATTAAAGATTAAGGCTTCATCCTCCATAATCTCTACTCTGTCTCTAATCTCTGATTAATTCATGAATGTGGTTTGTACAACCTAATCTGTAGAATCATTATTGCTATCTAGCTTTTACCTTTTCTGGCTGTCAACCTTCCTTGGCACTACTATTATTTTTAGTATGGATTCCTTTCCCATGTGAATTATTAATTTCACATTTATTTAACCAAGGTTCCTCTCTTCCCCATGTGAATTTTTAATTCACTTTTGTCTTTCCAAGGTCTTCCTCATCCCCCATGCAAATGTGACATGTCATTTTACATGTGCCCAAGGCTTCTAGAACCTTGGACTTGCCACATCACCCACATGTGACAAATCTCCAGCTTTTTGGAGACACTCTCTTATCCACTAGATTCTTCCAATCATTGTGAATTTTAAATTCACTTTTATTCCTCCAAGGAATCTTCTCATCACCCAAGATCCACCTCATCTCCACATCACTCCACCCTAGGACATCTCACCGTCCACATGTCAAGATGTGAGGGATTGTGAGTCCTCAACTCACCATAGCCCTTCATCTTGATCTTTGTTGGATCAATCCCAATTGTTGAATTCTCTACAGAATTCAATTTGGCCTATAAATACCCCTTCAATTCCTTCATTTTAGGGAATCAAGTCTTTTGCAAATAAACTCTTGCAAAATTGTCATTCAATCTCTCATCTATTTTAGCATCCATATTGCATGAATTCATCTTGCATCCACTTCATTTTCATTGCCATCCAAGGAGCACACAAGACTTCAACATCAAGGGTCAACCAAGGAAGCAACAACATGAAGGTATAATAACAATTTATTTGTTTATCTTGCTTTCATATTGTTCATCTTCTTATGCTAATCATTGAGGTGCCCTATTATCTTGTTGTCTTTTTTTATTGCACTATTAGTTTCTTATTTAACATCTCACATTTAGGAAGCAGCATTTTATTAGCATCACACTATGATGATGAACAAAATTAGTTCTCAAATGAAGAGAGTAACTTTGCATGAGATTGTGTGTTGAATTGAAGGAGAGAAGCATTGAATTTATAGGTGAGATTGAAGAGAGAAGAGGGAAGATTGAGGAATGTGGGAATAATCCTCAACCAATAAGAAGGAGCCACTTGTCACCATGTGAATGGGCCATGGTTGTGCAAGTTTTTTTCAATGTGCCAATAAATGACATTAGGTGGTCTTTTCAAATTTCAAATATGACTTGTTGGAGGGAGAGAAAAGGATCTTAAATTCCAAGTGGGGGACATGTAAGAGGGGAGTTAATGCCATGTTGGAAGGGACAAGCCATTTGAGAGGGAAATTCAAATTGGAGGAATATTCCCTATTATGCCATGTTGAGGGAAATTAGCAAATTTAATAAATCAATTAAATGATTTATTTCTGCAAGTGGGAAAAGCTAGAGGATGGGACATGGGTTAGGCTTAAAATTAATCAGGGATTTGATTAATTAAGCTAGTGATTAATTGATTGTGACATTTTGACTTAGAATTGTGGGTTAGAATAAATCAAAATGAGAGGATAATGATTATTAGCCATTTAATTAAATACATTTCTTTTAACTAAATGAAGAGACTTTAGGAGGTTAATTAATTAATTCTATTTAATTAATTAAGAAGAAAATGATCAAATATGATGTTAATCAATAATGTTAATTTTGCATGTCTACATTTTGCCCCTCTTTGAAGCAATGTACTCATTGGATTGATTCAAAGAATGATGTCGCCGACATCGAAATTAAAAAAAATTCTGATTTTTTCGAATGCCCCAATGAAAAGAATTACGTTAGTACATTTCCCCCTTGAGAGATCGAGTGAAAAGATCCGATTTGAGGTTGATCCAATGAAATGTGGTTGCTAAATTCTGCAATATGTTAGTATACTGATAAATCCCTTCATGGAAATCAAACTAACATGGAAAAATAAAACACCCATATGAATTATTACCCCATGTTAGATATACTAAACTAATACCTTAAAACAACAAGAAATTCTAAAGGAATCAGTTGAAAGCATGAGCAACATGCTGCACACCTATTCCATATTGGATTGGTGCCACTGTTTGTGTTGAAGGTAGCCCTTTCCTAGCCCTTCAATAAGCTAAATGATGAAAATATAATGCTATGATGATGAACAAAATTAGTTCTCAAATGAAGAGAGTAACTTTGCATGAGATTGTGTGTTGATTTGAAGGAGATAAGCTTTGAATTTATAGGTGAGAGTGAAGAGAGAAGAGGCAAGATTGAGGAATGTGGGACTAATCCTCAACCAATAGGAAGGAGCCACTTGTCACCATGTGAATGGGCCATACTTGTGCAAGTTTTGGTCAATGTGCCAATAAATGACATTAGGTGGCCTTTTCAAATTTCAAATTTGACTTGTTGGAGGGAGAGAAAAGGGTCTTAAATGCCAAGTGGGGGACATGTAAGAGGGGAGTTAATGCCATGTTTGAAGGGACAAGCCATTTGAGAGGGAAATTCAAATTGGAGGAATATTCGCTATTATGCCATATTGAGGGAAATTAGAAAAATTTAATAAATCAATTAAATGATTTATTTGTGCAAGTGGGAAAAGCTAGAGGATGAGACATGGGTTAGGCTTAGCATTAATCAAGGATTTGATTAATTAAGCTAGTGATTAGTTGATTGTGAAAATTTTACTTAGATTTGTGGGCTAAGATAAATCAAAATGAGAGGAGATAATGGATATTAGCCATTTAATAAAATACATTTGATTTAATTAAATCAAGAAACTTTAGGAGATTAATTAATTAATATGATTTAATTAATTAAGAAAAAAATGATCAAATATGATGTTAATTTTGCATGTCTACATTTTGCCTCTCTTTGAAGAAATGTACTCATTGGATTGGTTCAAAGAATGATGCCGCTAACATTGAAATTAAAAGATTTCTTATTTTTTTGGATGCCCCAGCAGAAAGAAGTACGTTACTACATTGCACCCTCGAGAGATCGAGTGAAAATATTCGATTTGAGGTTGATCTTGCGACAAAGAGGTTCAAAATGGATGTATGGATGGTTAGACTAACTGATCTATACGAGAATGATGATTAGATGAGATATTTTTAAGATGCTTAGAATAACAAATCTATATTATTTTAAACATCTTAAATGATTATGCAATGCATGTGAGATAGATGAGATGGATGATGTTGTCTTTGATGATATGACATGATTATGCAATATGAAAGTGTGGATGCAAGATGGATGCATTATTAGTGTGAAAGAGGATAGAAGAATGAGAGGGATCAACCCTTAAATCCAAGAAGATGCAGACATCCAACAAGTCCCCTAGTCATCAAGAATTTATTGGATATGATGATAAATGATGATGTATTGCTTATCCAAGGATGGGAGAGATAAAGAGCATACCCTTCTTTATGTTTGATAATACACATAGGTGTGATGCATCAAGGTATTAAGAACTAGGATGGCATTGTGTTTAGTGTGATGGACTTTGAATCGTTAATCAGATATGAATACTCTTGTTCACACTTGAAAAATGAAACCTTATTCAAAATGCAGTTCAAATATTCTAAACATCTTGGGCCAAAACATAAAAAGGCAAGCCTTCTTATGTGGTCAACAAGAAACCTAAAACATCCTCCCTACAAGCAAAACAAAGCACGCATAACGAAGTTATTTTACAAGAATATCCAACAAGCACAATAGATAAAAGGATAATGATCATTTCCCCATTCCTTTCTCTCTAAATATTTCTGTTTAGAAATCACTAAGAGGTCCTTGGAATGAGTGCAAAATAAGATAAGTCTAAAAGACCAAGATAGAGTAAAAAAATAAGCTAATGTTCTTTGTATCGCTAGCCAAAGACTAAACTATGGTGATACTTGATGTTGATGTCCATCACCGGAAGGTCACATTCCTAGGAAATGTTGTGATCAGGGTTTTGATGAGATTGATTGGATGTTAAGCTATTGATACTTTGAGTTGACCAACTTGTTGGACCTCTAAAAGATCATTGGTTGGATGGGTGGTAGGTCTTTAACCCACTCATCATTTTCAACTCTTGATGCATCTGCATCTCCACCTACAACCATAGTACCCTTAAAAGGATAAAGATCATAAAAATTGAATATAGGTGAGATAGCAACTCTAGGAGGGAGTTATATCTCATAAGCATTTTGCCCAAACTTGTGGGCCACTTTGCAAGGTCCTATCTTTTTCATCAATAGTTTAGTGTATTTTCCCTTAGTCAACCTCTCTTTTCTCAAGTGTGAAAGCACTAGATCACTCACTTTGAGATGCAAATTCCTCCTCTTCAAATCAACATGCTCCTTATACTTCTCCACACTCTTCTTGAGATTCTCCTTTACTTTCTCATGTATATCCCTCATAGCTATTGCAAATTCTTCCCCATTTCCACTCCTCTTCTCCATCCCTTTCAAGTCTCTGAGTTCATAAATCCCTCTTGGGCTCATACCATATACCACCTAAAATGGACTCCTTCCTATGCTTCGATTGATAGAGTCATTGTATGCATATTCTGCTTGAGGGAGTATCAAATCCCATTTATGTCCATGCTCCTTGGTAAGGCACCTTAAAAAGTTTCCATGTGATCTATTGACCACTTTAGTCTACCCATCTGTTTGTGGATGGTAAGTAGAACTGAATGTCAAATTGGTACCCAAATGTTTCCATAAGGTCCTCCAAAATTGACCTATAAACTTAGAATCCCTATTGGACACAATAATTAAAGTCCATGAATCCTTACAATTTCCTTGAAGAATAGGCCTACAATTTTTGAGGCATCAATTGTGCATTTGCAAGGAATAAAATGAGCCATCTTGCTAAATCTATCAACTACCACAAACACACTATCCACTCCCCTTTGGGTTTTGGGTGAGCCTAATACAAAGTCCATACTTACATGTTTCCAAGGCCTGATAGGTATTGGAAGGGGTTGATAAAGTCTTGCATTTGACCTAGATCTCTTTGCCCCTCAAAAAAATTCCACAACATTCCACAAGATTCTTAAGATATGCATTCATCTTTGGCCAATTATAGAACCTCTTAACCTACTCCAAAGTTTTGTCAAACCCAAAATGTCCACTCAAACTGCCACAATGCTTTTCCCTTATCAAATTGGCTCTCATAGAGCACCTAGGTACACACAACTGAGCACCCCTAAACAAAATACCATCTTGCAACACAAAATTAAGAATTCACTGTGGAAAGTATTTTGAAATTGAATGCAAACAACAAATTGGTCTTTAAATTCTTCATCATCCTTATACATACCTTTTAATGCATCCATCCCCACACTTTGTAGTTGGATCTCTTGCACCATCATAGAAATTTTTCTTAGAGAATCAACAACTTTGTTTGATTGGCCTTTCTTATGCTTGATTGTGAAGGTGTAGGCCTATAAGTATTCTACCCACTTCATGTGCCTATAGCTTAACTTTTCAAACTATGAATTCCTTTGGAAAGAGGTAATGCCTCCATTTCTTGAGGGACTGCACCATGGCATAGAGGTCCAAGTCATATGATGAATACTTCCTTTTGGCTTCATTGAGATTTTCACTAAAGAAGGCTATCGGCCTCCGTTCTTGACTCAAAACTACACCAAAGGCATAATTGCTTGCATCACATTCTATGGTGAACACTTTACTAAAATCAGGTAATGTGAGTATGGGTTGTTGAGCCACTCTAGATTTCAGGTATTCAAAACTCCTTTCAGCTTCCTCAATCCATTGAAACTTTTTCTTCTTATCTCCTTTGATGGTGTCAATGATGGGAGAGAAAATGTGGCTAAAGTTTCTTATACACTTCCTATATAAACTAGCCAAACCATGAAAGCTCCTTACCTCTGCTATTGTTCAAGGGGTTGGCCAACTGAGTATGGCTTCTACCTTTGTTGGATCCATCTTCAAGGTACCTTTGGAAATCACAAAGCCAAGGTAGACAATTTATTCTTTCATAAACTCACACTTCTTTAGATTAATAATCAACTTCTCCTCATTCAATCTCTTCAACACCATATCTAAATGTTGAAGATGCTCTTCCTTCTCCTTGCTATACACAAGTATATCATCTAGATATACCACCACAAATCTCCCTATAAACTATTTTAGGACCTCATTCATTAGTCTCATGAATGTGCTAGGGGCATTTGACAACCCAAATGGTATTACTAGTCACTCATACAAGCCCTCATTGGTATTGAAGGAAGTCTTCCACTCATCTCCTTTCCTTATTCTTATCTGATGGTACCCAATTTTTAAATCAATTTTTGAGGAGTAGCATGCACCTACTAAACTGCCCATTAGATCCTCCATCTGGGGTATAGGAAACCTATATCTGATTGTGATTTTATTAATTTCTCTTGAATTAGTACATAACCTCCAATCTCCACCTTTCTTAGGTGTGAAAATAGTTGGCACAACACAAGGGCTCAAGATTTCAATTATAAGACCCTTGTTCAACAATTCTTGAATCTGATTTCTGATCTCTTCATTTTGCTTGGGTGTCATTTTATATGCTGCCTTGTTTGGAAAACTTGCACTAGGGATAAGATGAATATGATGACTCACATCTCTTAAAGGTGGTAATTCATAGGGAGCTCCTCCACCATTATCTCTTCATACTTGTTCAATAGGGTCCACACTTCTTTAGGTATCTTCTCTCCATTTGTTGCTATCATGGTTGATGCAAGCTTCCCAATGATGGCAAAACCAATGTTCTCTTCATTCAAAATCTTCAAGAACTCTTTATCCTTGACAACCATCAAACTTGGTCCTTCATGGACAACACTATTATCTTCTTGCATGGGTGAAAGGGTGTATGAGACCCCATCCTTCTCAATCACATACACATTCTTCTCCCCATCGTGTTTGGCCTTCCTATCAAACTGCCAAGGCCTTCCTAGGAGAACGTGGCATATGTCCATAGGGATGATGTCACATAGTATCTTGTCCTTATAGAATCCAATATTGAATTCAACCCAAGCCTTCTCATTTACCAAAACTTGCTACCCCTTATTGAGCCATGAAACTTTATAGGGTGTTGGGTGAGGGTACCTTTTCATTTTTTAGTTTTTCTATCATCTCCAAAGACACAAGATTATTCGTAGAACCATAATATACCACTACTTTACAGACCTTTCCCTGTGACTTGCATGTTGTCCTAAATAAGTATTTCCTTTGTGGGGGCCCTTCATTGGTTGGTACCTTAATCAACATTCTTAGCATCAAAGCTTCACCCAGTTCAGGGATAGCATACAGGGAAGGTGAATTCACACTTTCACTCTCCTCCTCTTGCACAATTTGTGTTCTCTCACCACCATGAGAGCTAGATTCTTGCTTATCAAGGAAATTCCAAGCTAGGTGTCCAAACTGATTATAGTTATAGCACCTACCTAAAAAGGAATTGGAACCTCTTCCTTGTCCACCAAACCTTCCCCTACTTCCAAATCTCCTTCCTCTAAAGTTGCCTCTTCCACTAGACTCGCCACTTTGTTCTTGTTGATTTCTTGATTCACCTTGCTGCTTTTGGGACTTCCCCCTTGCATTGAAACCACCTCTACCTCTGAAATTTCTCCCTCTTACCCTTCCTTACTGCTCCTGCCTTATTTTGATTCTCTCATTTGCCCTAATTGCCATTTGGAGGCACTCTTCCACAATCGGAGGAGGATTCAATTGGATTTCATCTCTTATGCTCATTCCGAAACCACTTAAATACTTGGCTATATTTTCAACCTCATATTCATTGTGACCTGATCTAATGCACAACCTATGGAATTCTTTAGTATATGACATTACATCTAGTTCCCTTTGCTTTAAACTTTGTAGCTTCATAAACGTTTGTATGGCATAAACTGCTAGTAAGAATTGGGCCTTCACCTTGGCCACCATCCTATCCTAAGAGCTTATCTTGGACTTACCTTTCTTGAATCTCTCTTCTTGAAAAAAGTTCCACCAGGTTAGGGGTGGGCCCTTCAATTTAGTCTTTGCAAATTTCACCTTCTTACTGTCCTCTGTGTCTTCAAACCCAAAGAAATTATCTAAGGCATCAATCCAATCCAAAACCTCCTCACTATCCATCTTACCATTGTAAATAGGCACTTCAACTTTCACCTTTGGAGTGTTGTCACCTTTTACTTCCTTTAGCATCCTAATCATTCTCTTTTCTTTAGGGTCCAAGTAATCTTCCTCATCTTGGACTCTAGCTAGAGGGCTCTTTCCTTCACCCTCATCCTTCTTATCACTTTGGTCCTCATTGACCATTCCTCTTCTCTAATTCTTCTCTAGGACTGCTATCCTAGCTAGGGTGGCTTCTTGAGACTCTTTGTAGAGCCTCTCCTTTTGGAGCAACTACTCTTTCAATTCCTTTATCTCTTTTTCCATTACACTAATATTTGGAGGCATCTTGACTATGCCAATTCTCCTTCACTTTACCAAATACAATTAGAACCTATGCTCTGATACCACCTAATGCAGAAGAGGGTGAGGTAGGCTACAAAAATTCAAACTAACATGATTTTGAAGTCTGAAAACCCTTACAAGGGTTGGTTCCTTCAAAAACTGACCACCATGCTTGTAGTAGTCCACATCACCTTTTCTTTTTATATCTTTTAGAGAAGGCCTAAATAAGATAGAGCCTTCACACTTGCAGAAACCCTTCATCTTGCTCTTCAACATATAAACCTGGTTCGTTAGGTTGTTTTGGAGTAATCTCCTCAAACTAAGCCTGCAACGCTATAAATAGGCCAAATTAGGCCACTTTTACAAAACAAGTGCCTCAAATTCACTTTCTAGGCACCAAAAATCTTCATCTACAGTCTCCTTGATGTAGGAGCATCCAGAAGATTCAATCAGATTGGACAAAGAACATTGAGTTATAGAGAGTGACCTTGGAGTTTATTCTATTCCTTAGTATGATGGCTAGTTCAGGAGTTGTGGATTAAAGGGTTTGTTGACAAGTATATCTTGTTTATCCACTAGAAGTTTCAGAGCTTCATATGAAGATTTGATCAAGTTATGAGTATCTATGTTTCGATAGTTGTTTGGTTGCTTTAGTTGGTGTTCTTGAAGGAAGATGATGTGATTCTAGTAATTTGAGTTGTTGTGGATGCTTCAAAGGTGATTCATGGATGTTTCTAGATCATGATCTATCTGTGTTGTTGGTTTGCATTGATTGTTGTGCTCACGATTGGTGATTTTCTTCTTAGAGATCATTTTTTTCATGTTCTTGGCCAATAGGGTGATTGTAGCCTGTTGTGGATCTTCAAGGCTAATTGTTTAAGGTGTTTTGTGTTTGAGACGTGTTGTTTTGGTTCCCTACTATGTTTTTTCCAACATTGGTTGATTCACATTGATAAATGCTTATTGATTTGGGTCGACAGTTTGTACACCTTTCATATTTTTTTGGGCCAACATGTAGTTAATGTTATCTTAGATGCGGATATATATGACCAATTATTTTGAGGAGATTGATGACTAGAATGGAGGGCATGAAGGAAAGGTGTGAGATATATGAGTTCTGTGTGCAAATAATGTTCTAATCAATCGAAGAGTAGTCGACAGAATGAAGTCATGAAGCACGGTGATGAAATGTTTTGATTCGGAAAAATCACAGAGCAGAGAAATCATGGAGCAGAAGGAAGAAGTGATGAAAGAAAATGATTATATGAATTTTTTGTAATTCCTCGGCTGTAGCCTAGCATTTGTAAGGCTTGAGTGGTATATGTAATGTGTTTTGAGATCATAATATAGTAAGGAGTTAATTTTGAAGGCTGGATTTTTCCCTTTGAGATTTTTCCCAGGATAATTCTTGAGATTTTTTCCAGGATAATTCTTGAGATTTTTCCCAGGATAATTCTTGTGTCATGTGTTCTTGCATACCTTGCATCTTTATGTTGATTACCTGTTAGCTTCAGTTGCATATCCATAAGATTTGAGTGTTAGTTGTTTAAGTTGTGAGGTGGGAAATTCCCTCACTATACCCTCCTACCTTGAACTGCATCAATTGGTATCCGAGCTAGTTGTGAATTTGTTGGCTGGTTGCAAGTTTATTAGAGTTGGTTGTGAATTTGTTGCAAAATGAGGAAGATTGGGAAAAGGATGAAGGAAAAAGAAAACCTAATATGTGAAAGGGATACTATTGTGTAAACTCGGGAAGTGTAATTTAGAATTAATGGAAATGATGAAAGAACTGGGAAAGGACAAGTGTGATGCTCTTGAAGAAGAGCTGGAAATTAAAAGAAGGAGAAATGAAGAACTTGAAGCAAAGATGAATAATTTTGAGGATATTAAAAAGGAAATGGAAGAAGGATTCAAGTTGTTTAATAAGTTGGACAAGAGGAGTAGAGATTGGGAGGAAAGTGTGAAAGAGTTGAACATGGAGAACAATTTGTAGAAGAAGGAAATATTTGACTTGAAGGAACATTCTAACCGGTTGGAGAAGGAGAATGAGAATCTGAGATCTAAACTTGAAGTGTGATGTTTCCTGTGATACTTATTATTTGTGTGATGTTGTAGAAAATTCTTTAGAAAATGGGATTGGAGATGAAAGTGAGACTAAGCCTGTAATTGCTGGAGATGGTATTGGTTTCAAAATCATGCAAAAAATGGGATACAAAGGAAAAGGATTGGGAAAGCATCAACAAGGAATGACAAAACCTATTGTACCAATAAGGAGAGCAAGAAATGAAGGCTTGGGATGTGATAAAGGTAAGGATTTTATTGCAAATTCAAGAGAATCAAATTAGGGAAGAAGTATGTATTGTTCACATTGTAATAGGTATGGACATAAAAAGGAATTGTATTGGGATCTATATCATTCTAAGTTATGTGGATTAAGGAATCATTCTAAGAAGATGTGTTGGAATAAAATGAGAGGGAGAAAGCCTAAGACAGATTGTATACAAATGAATTATGGATGGATTGATGGAGAAAAATATAAACATGTCACTTTTATGTTTAGAATATTGTACAGATGGAAGACCTCATATGTTGAGGGAAAGGAAGGATCGGGATACAAAGAAAGAAGACCTTATGCAAAGCAGAACAAGGATAGTTATTCAAAATATAGAGGGAGAGGTGATAGGAGTCATAATACTTATCACAATGAGGGATACCGGGGAGATGAAAGAGGATTTCCCAGAGAAAGAACTTGTTTTCAAGTTTGGAGGAAGAAAGAATCAAGCATTAAATGTCATCAAGAACCTAATACCAGAGAAGGTAATGAAAGAGAAGTAGTAAGGATGCAGAGATAGTTTGTGTAGATGAAGAAGAGCTTGATGATACATAATTAGATTATGCAAAGGAAGGGGAACCTTTGGAGGTATCAGATTTCATGGAGGAATCAGAAGAAGGTGAAGCATTGATCTTAAGGAGAAAGTTTATGAGCGAAGTATATTTAAATGAAGGAATAGAAAATGATATTGATCCTAAGGAAACTTTGAGGGCAGGCTTTCTTAGACCATTGACTAGTGATTCAATTCAAGGCTTGCAAGTAGAACAAAAAACTTAGAAGAACTTGAGGCATTTTGGTAGGGTTGACTTGAACAGATCACCAACCTTGAGGCAGTTGCAAGTACCTGTGAATAGATCACCAAAAAAATTCATTAACTTTTAATTAATTGAAGTAGACATTGATCTTGAGGCAACTTGTGGAGAAGGCTTTCTCATACCACCAATCATTGAGGCAATGCAAGGCTTGCAGGTAGATCGCTGAATCTAAATTAAACTTCAAGAAATGTTGTAGGGTGAACTTGAATAGACCGCCAACCTTGAGGTAGTTGCAAGTACCTGTGAACAGACTGCTTAACCAATTCAAAGAGACAACACTAATTTTGACTAACTTAGCCCAAAGTGAAGAGGCTCACTTTTCAAATAACCTCAAGAGTTTGATGCAAGAGCATCCAAAAGATTCAATCAATTGGGACAAAGAACATTCAGTTAAAGAGAGTGACCTTGGAGTTCATTTTGTTCCTTGGTATGATGGCTAGTTCTGGAGTTGTGGATTAAAGGTTTGTTGACAAGTATATCTAGTTTATCCACTGGAAGTTTCAGAGGTTTGCATGAAGATTTGATCAAGTTATGAGTATCTATGTTCCGAAAGTTGTTTGGTTGCTTTAGTTGGTGTTCTTGAAGGAAGATGATGTGATTCTAGTAATCTGAGTTATTTTGGACGCTTTAGAGGTGATTCATGGATGTTTCTAGATCATGATCTATTTTTGTTGTTGGTTCACATTGATTGTTGTTCTCGTGATTGGTGATTTTCTTCTAGGAGTTCATGTTTTTCATGTTCTTGGCTGACAGGGTGATTGTAGCATGTTGTGGATTTTTGAGGATAATTTTTTAAGGTTTTTCATGATTGAGACGTGTTGTTTTGGGCCCCTACTATGTTTTGGCCAACATTGGTTGATTCGCATTGATAATTTCTTATTGGCACAGTCACGGTAGGAGGGTCCTCAAAGAGAACTATCTAGACCGTGTAGAAAGAGTTACACAACAAAAGCTGTAGATACTGAAAATTGGTCTAGGCCTGCGAGTACACATTTCGACATAATTTTCTATACTTTGTCATCTTGATTAAATAATGTTTATTATTTAATTAACCTTTTCAACACATATTTCTTCTATTAATTAAATACCCCTTTTTAATTAATTCATTAATTCATTATTAATCTTTATTCAACTTGATTAATTAAATAAATCATATTTATTTAATTATGTTGTGAACTAATTAATTTCAACCCCTTTATCTATCAATTAAATAATTTATTATTTAATTACCACTTTATCATACTTTTCCAACTATAATTAAATATCTTTATTTAATTATTCATTTAACCCCCTTTATCTATGATTAAATATTTATTATTTAATTATTTATATTATCCTTTCCAAGAGTCAATTAAATAAATTACTTTATTTATTTAATTAAAGTCTCACTTTCGAATGATGGAATTAAATTAACATTTAATTCCTATTTAATTAATTATGTCACATTCCTCTATCATTCAATTATCTAATTCATTCACTCACCTTTTGACTTGAGATCTATTTTTAGTTCTTCAGTTATCTCCGAGTTTATCTATGCGAGAAGACTCTCCATTACAACTGGTCGATTAACTATGTTCTAACTCCTATTTGCATTCAAATGCATTAAGTCTTTGAGTTCCAACTTTGGCTTTTGCATACAAAGTCTATTTCTTCTATTTTTGGAGATTAAGATCTGAACTTGTGTTCTAACTCACGTTCTAATTTAGTCTCTATCTGCAGTCTTTCCTGAACTCGTGTTCTAACTTGCATTATAACTCACGTTCTATCTAACACATAACTCACATTGCATGGCATTCATCAATCTCATCCATCGATCTGTCTTTCAATTTGAGCCGATCATTTGAAAACCTACAATCTATAAAATGGCCTGTCACAATCATTATTCCTCCTCCTGAAATCATACACTTTTGAGAAGAGAAACTATTCTTTGATATTTTGCTTAGACACTCGACAATACTATACTTGCATTCAAACAAAGAAATATGAGGGCAAGAATACTGAAAAGGAAAAATGGAGAAGAGCAATAGAGATAATTCAAAAGGGTGAACACATATTCAGTGAGATCATTTTGGTTTTATTATTTAGTTTACTTATTCATTCTTTGTTGTTAGATTTTAGATTATTTAGATTAGGATTTAACTTTGTTTATCTAGTCTCACAGCTATTGCAGAAATGGACAGAAATGGAAGCACTATTCCAATGAGATGGACATAAATGGACTCTCACCGATGTTGGATAGTGTCCCACGAATGGAATGCCCTTATTAAACACCTTGTTGTAGAGTTACCAAAATCCTACCTACTTGTTGGCACATTAGGGTCGTCCCTGTGAAGCCGTCTTATGTTTTTACAGTTTATGTGTGGAAATGAAATGTATGCCATGGGAGTTTCATGGATACAGTAGCTTGGCTGCCCCGTATAAGTGAGTGTCGTGGAGGGGAGCCAGTGGGGTCAAGCTACTAGTCATTTGCCATAAATATGCGTAGCTGGAGAAATCCAAATAAGAATTCAACAAGTATTGTCCTAAAAGCCTAGGTTGTAATTGTCTTTCAAGTCTTAACAGTCCTTACCATCACAAAAATTGAAAATACATTGATTGTTGTGTTTGCTCTTTGCTGTATTCATCAAAATATTGATCAAACGAACAAAGTCAGATTTCAACTTTCGGGTAAAATTCCATTGTCAGAAAACAGAGTCGCATTTGTCAGTTTAATCGCCACATGTGTATTAGCAAGCCACATTTGGCTATAAATATTTTCACTTTTCATAGTCTACATATCATGAGTCGCATCCGTCAATTTTCGAGTCGCATGTGTGCATGCAAAATGCATCTGTCATAGGAAAAACCGCAACTGTCAGAAACACTGCATGCACTGTCAAAAAGCCGCATCTGTTAAAATCTGAACCACAACTGTTAGGTGAACCACATTTTCTTGTCAATAGAAAACATCAAAAACTACGAGCTGAGTCTAAACATCATTGTCATAATTTTATGTAGGTTCTTAAGATCACCTTAGATTCGAAACTGGTAAATTTTGCTCAAAACCTTGCATCGTTAGGTGTCATATACAAGCCTAAAGGAAATTCCACAACAACAAGTGCTAGTTAACCAAGAAGCTTCTTCATCCACTTTATCCCAATACATTGACCCCTCACGTCTCACATATCCCTTTCATTCAAACCACCATCATCCACTCCAAAACTTGAGATCCAAGACAAGGGCTGTGGCGAATACAAAATAAAGGCATCATACTGTGTTAGTGAACTGATTCCACCTAAGGCATATGGTCTACCCATGGCAGATAGAAGACAGTCAGTGGTCACATTTCATGTTCCCCCTACAATGACATTAACCAAATGGGGAGAGTTAAGCGAAGAAATTGTGGATCAAGGTGATTCCTGGTTGTATCAAGAACATCAATACCCCTCCCCGTCTATTCAAATAGCCAAGGAATAGTATGGAAAAGGTTTTAAAATAATGCAAAAAGAAGGCTATGATGGGCATAGTGGGTTAGGTCTATATTAGAATGGAAGGACAGAGCCAATCACTATCTACCCACGACCGAAATATCTAGGGCTAGGGTGTCAACCGCTTAGAATCGAGTTTCCTAGTACTTCACTATCATTTCAAGAGGAAGTGAATGATTACGTAGACATCGAGACATCTCATGAACCACTTCCCCCATTTTATGAAAAACCTCCAGTTTTCGATGAATCCCCTTACTTAAGCGATGGTGAATGGGAGTCCCTTTCATCTACTAGTACTATGAACATAGATGCCTTATTTGGAGAATTAGACCTCAATGTGAAACCTAAACCAAAACTATCTAGTCCTCATCCTAAGAAGCACTTGTCCAAACAAGAATGGAAAGAGAACTATTATTGGGAAACCCTTGATCATGCATCTTGGGCACCTGAAAAGCCATCTTCTGACGAATCTGCCCTTACTATGGTCCCACATCAAAGTATACCTACACCTAGGAAGAAGAATAAGGAGTTAGTCCAAAAATTTTGCAACCATGTCAACCACTTCATATTCACCTTGTCAGCAGATACCTTTAAAAACTTCGATGATGACATGCCCCTTATATATCCCAAACTCATCGATTGGGATCAACAAGGTACACCTATCATAGATACATTCGAGAATGACGAAGCAATTGCTGAGTTCATGGGACTTAGAGAAGGCATACCAAGAGGGGACCATAAAGCAGGTTTTACCATAGATTTGGACGATAAGGCATACTTTGGGGAGTCTATTTACACCTCTAGTCGCAAAAATGAAAATGAAAAGAAAAAAGACAATAAAAAGAAAAAATGATGAGTACCTAGGTGAAAACCAAAAGGCGCCTTTGGACGAAGAAAAAGACAAAATAAAGGATGAATCCGAGGGCTAAAACCTCTCAGAGGCACCCAAGGATAGAGGTTTAAATATTCTCCCCGTTGAATAGGAGAAGTCACCGATGCTAGTGGAAGAATCTGTTGAAGTGAACATAGGTACAGAAGAGAATCCTTGGAAGGTATATTTTGTAGCTTCTTTAATAGAGACAAAAAAATATGAGTTTAAGGACTTCTTCACAAAGAGACAAATAAAATTTGCATGGTCATATGCTGACATGCCTGGGCTAGATCTAGACCTAATATTGCATCATTTACCACTATAGCCAGGTATCAAACCAGTCAAGCAGAAGTTGAGGAAAATGCATCCGCAAATTGCTCTATTGGTCAAGGTAGAACTTAAGAAACTTTTGGATGTAGGATTGATAAGGACAATAGACTATACGGATTGGATATCAAATCTTGTACCAGTGACTAAGCCAACTGGGGGCATTCACATTTGCACTGAATTTAGAGACATCAACAAGGCATGTCCTAAAGATGACGTTCCTTTGCCGAGTATCAACATGATAATAGACCTTACAATAGGCTACGAGATGCTATCCCTCATGGATGGTTTCTCTGGATATAACCAGATTAAAATAGCACCTGAAGACCAACATAAAACAACTTTTACGTGTCCATGGGGCACATACTATTGGAATGTTATGCCGTTTGGCCGTAAGAATGCAGGAGCCACCTATTAGTGGGCCATGACTACAATTTTCCATGAATTTGTACATACTTTCATGGAAGTATGTAGATGGCATCATAGCAAAATCAGAAACAAGGGAAGGTCATTTGAAAGTCTTAGACAAGATATTCCAGAGGCTTGAGAATTACAATGTTAGGTTAAATCCGAAGAAGTGTGTCTTTGGTTTCAAATTAGGGAAACTATGAGGGTATGTAATCTCTCGCAGAGGCATTGAAGTATTGGTCAACTCAGAACCCTACAAGGGAGATTACAGTCAATTAGACATTTCATAGTACAACTGGCAGATAAAATACATCCATTTCAGCATCTACTCAAGAAAGGAGTGCCATTTCTATGGACCCTTATAAGTCAAGAGGCCTTTCAACAAATCAAGGACTATTTGCTTACTCCACCAGTCTTAATGCCACCTATAGAGGGAAAACCATTGATACTTTACATCTCAGCAACTTAGTCAGCATTAGGGGCTCTTCTCGTACAACACGATGATCAAGTTCATGACAGAGCAATTTATTATATCAGTCATACCTTAGTGGGTTATGAATTGAATTGAAGCAACATATAATGTGCCTGTCTTGCGGTAGTCTTTGCTACCCAAAAACTTTGGCACTATATGCTCAATCGACAAACAATGCTAATTGCAAAGATTGATCCACTTAAATACCTCCTAAGTAAGGCAGCTTTAACAGGCCGATTGGCTAAATGGGTCATGATACTTAGTGAGTATGACATTCAGTATGTTGAAAGGAAGGCTATAAAAGGATAGGTGATTATAGACCAACTAGCTGATGCACCTATAAAGGCAGACCATCCATTAATCATAGATTTTCCAGATGAATTTCTCTTCAAAATTGACATTAAAACAGAATGGAAACTGTACTTTGATGGGTCACACACAAATCGTGGTTCAGGAGCTGGTATCTTATTTGTCACATCTCAAGGTGATAACATTCCCAAATCATTCAGGATTGCTTTCCCTTGTACCAAAAATATAGCAGAATATGAAGCCTTAGTGACAGGGTTAAAAATGGCAGTTCAATGGACAATTAAGAGCCTACATGTTTTTGGCGACTCTCAACTTGTAATCCGACAGGTAAATGATGACTATGAGACTAAGGATGAGAAGCTTGCACCATACAAGCGAATGGCAGATAGTTTCAAATAGTATTTCAAAGACATAACCTTTCAACAAATACCACGTATCCAGAATAGAGCTCCAGATGCAATGGCAACCGTGGGTTCCTTGTTGGATATTCCAAGTAATGTGCCTAAGTTCGAGTTTTCGGTTGAATAGCTTTTGGTTCCCGCTTATGATGTCCTCGATACTGCGATAGTGTGTACCACTGTTGGTCTTATGTCTCCATGGTATAAAGAAATATATGATTACCTCATTGACCAAACCCTACCTCAAGACCTGTCTAATAACCAATGTTGAACATTCATTCGAAAGTTAGCTAAGTACACCATCATCAGAGAAACCCTATATAGACGCACCTGAGATAACGCCCTTATGAGATGTCTCAATGCTCAAGAAGCACAAACAACTTTGCGAGCGATACACGAGGGTATATGCGGATCTCATTCGAGTGGTCCCACTCTAGCCCACAAGATTATGAGACTAGGTTACTATTGGCCCAGAATGGAGAAAGATTCATACGTCTTTGTAAAGAAGTGTAGACAATGTCAAATACATGGAGACTTGATAAGAGTACCAGTGGAGGAGCTTCGTCCAATTACTTCACCATGGCCCTTCGCCCAATGGGGACTCGACCTCATAGGTAAGATACACCCTCCATCATCAAATGGCTATAAATTCATCATCACCACCATTGAATACTTCACCAAATGGATTGAAGCTATTCCCATGACATACATCACCGACACACAAATATCTAAGTTTATCCTAAACTATATCATTTTTTGGTATGGTGTACCACAATCCATAATCATAGATAATGGCTGCTCGTTCAAGAACCAAGAAGTATGACATTTATGTGAAGAATTCCACATCAAACACCATTTCTCCACTCTGTATTACCCACAAGGTAATGGCCAAGCTGAGGCATCTAATAAGACTATTGTTAGAATCCTTAAGAAGACTGTCAATGGCTTTGGCCGTGATTGGCACCTATAGCTTAATCTTGCCTTACAGGCTTATCGCACAAGCATCTGTACTCCCATCGGTGCCACTCCATTTTCCCTCGTATTCGGGTCCAAAGCTATCTTACCTATCGAGGTTGAAATACCTTCTCTACGGGTATCCTTGAAGGGTCATGTTGACGATGAAGAGTACCGTGTCTCAAGGTTACAAGAGATGGAATTGCTGGATGAATGAAGACATAAGGCATTAGATCATTTGCAAGCATATTAGAATCGTCTTCGTCGTAGTTACAATAGGAAGGTTCTCAATAGACATTTTGAGATTGGTGACCTGGTATTAATGGAGAATCCTAAGAAGCAAGCTGAAAGAGAAAAACCAGGTAAGTTCAAGCCTAACTGGTTGGGGCCCTATATAGTCATAGAAGCCTTTGGATGTGGAGCGTACCAACTCTCTACTCCTGAAGGAGAGCCGCTTTAGTCCCCTATCAACAGTCTGCATCTAAAAAGGTTCTATGCTTAGTCTCTGAGAATCCGTGTCTTAATCTAGATAAATACAAAAAAACAAAAAAATGGTTACCTAGATGAAAACCTGGCAAACAGGCATCTTTGTAACACCAAAGAAATAAAAAATAAAAATTTAAAGAGAAATAAATCCGTCCAATAGTGAAAACCACTTCGGTGGTGCTATGGATAAGTACCATGGTGAAAACTTGGCAAATAGGCGCCATGTGTAGTCAAGCTCGCTCTTCCATCTACCATCATTCTAATCAGACTTTTTCACCATCATTCATAATAAATGGCTGTCTTATCCATTCCTTGGAATGATTGACATCTAGCATCCATTCCGTCACATTACCCACTCCATCTTCCAATATTATTCCCGACTGGGGGAAAATCCTTGTTCTATGCCCTAACATCGTGTACATAATGTCGCATCATCGAAAATGTCTTGAAAAATCCCCAAAACAATAGAAAACTTCAAAAATCTAAGAAAATAAAAAAATGTCAAAAAATCCCAAAAATAGAGCCAAGTCATCATGTCAAGTCGGTCATGTTAAGTCAGTTAGATTCATAGTCGAACTACGTTGCCTCTGCGATTGGGACGTAGGCAAGGCCATCAATTGATGTGCCCCCAAGGCATTAGGTGTGTCAGTCTAGGTTTGTCATGTATCACACACATTTTAAATCATGACGCTTTGTATATTCAAAGTCATTGGTCGTGTCGAACTACAAGGTCTCTGCATGTATAACGTAGGCAAGGCTAATCAATTGATGAACTCCTGAGACCACACTAGGTCAGTCCAATAGGGTTCATTCACAATCACTTTCACACAAGTTGCATATCATAGTTTAAGGTATCATTTCATGTCATACACTGTCAGCACGCACACACTTTTATCAGTCAAGGAATCAAAACAAGTCATGCAACAATAAGGCAAAACATCTCAATATCATCAAGTCAATATCAAACACATTGTCAAAGCGATCAACCTATGTCTTAAACAAGATATGTCTTTCTTGTCAACAGACGTCATCAAATTGTCATAGTCTCATGTGGCTTGTCACTTCAACGTCATCAGACTCCAACATCTTATACGACACGTGTCTTTTCTAAAACCAAGCTTTGTCATGCCTTATACAGAAGTCACCAAGTCAAAACCAGACTCAACGTCTTATGCGGTATGTGTCATTCTCTCACATTACACTATGTCAAACATCAAACATCAAACAATCCTACAAGATCAAGTTGTGGCGAATACATTTATTTAGCTTTATGACTTTATATCTTATTTTGTCTTATCTTTTGATCGATTTGTGCAATTTCCTATTGCTAACTTTCTCGAGGATGTCCCTTGAAGGATTTAGAGAAGCAACAATGTCTCAGGATTCTATTTCTTTGGCTATTGACTGTCAACTATCTTTTTATCATTGGTTTTTGAGTCATGTTACTAGTTTCCTCAAGGATGTCCTATCAAGGATTTAGAGGAGCAATGACGTCTCATGAGCCGTCTTTTATTTGTCTAGTATCTATGGTTTGTCTCGACAAAACGACTGGGGCAATACTGTCCTTTCGTATGAGTTAAGACACTCCTTGTCTGTGACTGTCTTTTTTTTTCACAGATGGATGACTTTGTACACTATGGTCTATCTCATATCATAGTGTGTACTATCCATCTGTGTCATGTCCTGCCCAATGATTATAACAAGCAAGTATAGCGTATTTGGCAATATATCGAAGTTTATGTCTTTTTCCCATTCAATCAAACTTTCATTATCTCTTTTTCTCCATCAATCGAAATTAATTATTTCTTACTAACATTCTAAATTCATTTTCATCCTAACATTTCTCTTCTTTAAACATAAAGATAAAGTCCTGTGACACAATAAAAACATTAGATCATTTGTATTAACATAAATTTAATGAGCATTTCACATAGTTCCATTGCATTTCGAAATCATGACATAATAGGCATTGCATCATCATAACATACATAATGTATAAATTACATGTACATATCATTATCACTTATAAATAAACATCATATAGAAAATTTGCATCTGTTATCATAAGTAAATAGAATCATCCATATCATCATTATCATATGCATAACTCATAAACATATATAAACATTCATTCATAATATATGTGTATACATCATCTAGGAAACATAATCATGTAGAAATAAAGCATCATTCATAAAATAGAACTGCATATCATGTAGAAGCCGCCAAAATCATATATATATATCGCTCAAAATAGTGTGTCACAGTGCAATGTTTGAATGTTTCCATAAATAAATAAAAAACATGAGCTCGCAGGCTCTCTGATCAAAATATGATGTCTACATATGTAACCCTGTCACTGTGTCCCGCTACCCCTGCTATCACGTGGTGATGGTGGTGGCAAAAGACTCGAAGATGCTCTCTGCGAGGTGGAAGGTCTCTCATATGGACCTGGCCTCGATGGTCCTACCACCCCCTCAGTGCTCTGTGTCCTCTGACTCCTTGTATAACTCCTGCTCTGACTCCGCACCTCTGAAAATCTAGGAGCTCGTCTCTTTGCTAGCACTGCTGCCTCATAAAGATCCCTGTAATAAGTGGCTCTCTCCATTGATCTGACCAACTCTTGCACCATACCATCAGATGATGACCCACTGCAAAGGCGTCTAACCACTGTGAATTGCTGCTCTATCTCATGTCTTTGTTCTATAGCCTGGTCTCTCTCCATAAGAGCACTATCCCTCTCTGTACATGCACTGTCCCTCTCTGCAAGAGAACTGTCCCTCTCTGTATAAGCATTGTCTCTTTCTAGTCTCATCACCTCAAACTCTGCAGTCATAAGTCTGAGTCTCTCCTCCAAAGCCTCCCTGTCACCATCTCTAGGAGCATCCTCATCCCGTCGCCCCTCTACAATCCAATCTCAAAGCTCTCTCTCTTGCTCCTCCATTTGTGCATCCTCCTCAACGTCATCCTCTATATCATCCTCTCCATATCCTGCCAACACACCCAGAGGGTCTAAAGCCATCTCTGCATCCAAATCCTCTACAACATCCTCTACTCCAACATCTACTACTACATTCTCCTCAACTAACACCTCCGCTGCAGCATGCTCACCCCCAGCCTGTATATCCACTCTCCCTCCAATGTCTGCAATCGATACATCAACTACCACTACCTCCTAAATAGGTGCATGTCCACCTGCCTGACCCCCTCTCTGTCCTCATCTCCCACCTCTACCTCCACCTCTGCCATCATCTCCATCACCTCTACCACCAACCCTACCCACTCTGGCACCCCCACCTCTCTGTCATCCTCTCGGCCCTATACCTCGTCTCTCGACTGGTGCTCGCTGGTCAGGATCTGTATAAGGAATCAGACGATGAACCACCCACCATGCATCATATGCAGTTGTAGTCCCTGGATCTGCTAACCCATCTCTCCATCCCCACTATACTGGTCGTAATGCCTATATGTCTGCCTCCGCAGTAGCCACTGGAATCATGGGTCCCCACCATGGAACCTCTCTTGATGACCGAGCAAACTCTACTCTACCTTGAGGCTCATCCTGAACCTCCCCGAACTATCTCAGAACTCTATCTGGTAGATGTCTCTCAATAATGTGAACATTAGAAATAGTCCTCCCAATGAGATACTATGTCTATCTATAGAACGACAAGTGTATATCCTCATCCACCCACTCCTCACAATCCATGTGAACTGATCAAGAATGTCCAAAGCATGTCGCCAGTACCCTATGTCTCCCACATGGGTCTGCGTAATCTGTCTTGTATATCGAAGTACATACGGACGTCTCTCCTCTCTCTCTACTGTAATTGGAGGATGAAAAACAACTATCCTCTCCCAACCCCATACCATCAATAGTGTTGTGCCACAATTCAACGACTGTGCATCTCTGTAGGCGATGTCATGTAAATGGAAGTACAACATCCCAAGTAGACATGGACCCCATGCATATCTCATCTCAAACTCTAACATGCTGACCAGCATAGCTCCCCATCCTACTAGAAATCCGTGACCCCGTCTATCTGGAAGCACTATACCCCCAATCAAAGTACATAGGATACAGTCGATCCGATCATATCTATCTGCTAGTACTGGCCATCTAATCTCGTAATGCTCGATCCTGAGCCTACTGATGTCATCCACCTAATAGAACTGGGCCAACTCAGTCAACCCTCACAGGGTATCATACGTAACCCGCTCTCCTGTAATGGGTAGTCTCAAAATCCTCTACACATCCTCCAATGTGACAGTGGCCTCCCCAGTAGGTAAATGAAACGACGATGTCTCTGAATGCCATCGCTCGCACAGTGCCATCAGCATTCCCCTGTTTGCTCGAATGGTAGGCATCGATAAACAGTGACGTAGACCTAGAACCCATAGCAGTCGAATCTCTACAGACGTCAAATTCTCTCTCAGGTCAAATGTGTCTAGTCAAGACTCCCGCATATAAATAGGATCTATCACCTCCTGCAATTTAACCATGGTGTCAGCATTTTTCAAAATCTCCTTGGAAATTTTTTTCAAAAATTTTACCAGTCAAATGCGGCTCACTTTTGCAGATGCGGTGCATTTTTGCAAATGCGTTGCACAAAGCCTCACATGCGGTACATATTGCATATGCGTTGCATTTTTCCCACACACCCTTTCCACCTACTGCACATGCGATTCACTAAACCACATGCAGTGCATTTTTTTTCAAATGCGGTGCACTAAATCATATGCGTCTATTCCTATCACACATGCGTTGCATAAAAACACATGCGGTGCATTTATTTTCACATGCGGTCATTCCCTAACTAGCCAAATCTAGCCCTAGTGCATTTTTGCAAATACGTCGATTCGCAGTCAAATGCGGTGAATATGATGGCATATGCGTCATTTACGATGCACTGCATTTGCTAGTTAATTTTCTAATGGCTAGAAAAGCGTGAAAAATTAAATTTCCAAGGTTCATTTTCATGTACATACTGATGGTCCTGCGTCGGCTAGCCTCCTGAAGGCCCGGATCCGATATCCTTGATGCCTGGTGTACGGAATAGGCGCCATTTCGACAGTCAGTCAAAGCAAAAACTCAACTTTTTCTATCTCGTCTAGGTGCAAATGAATTGAAACTTGACCTAATTCCTATTTATAGGTGGGTTAAAAATGGCATTTGTTCAGCCCTTCTCTATTGGCCGTGTAAGCTTTCAACTTCAAACGACCCGTATTCATCCGTATCATCTCCAAATTCGATTTCGTCGACTCCATAGCATTTCTAACTATCAAATTGACTTATCAGGAATATTTCCTAATTTTTTTGAAACTTTTCAAAAATTGTCAATTTTCCCGAGGAGGCATACCTTACCTGTTTCATGCTGGGGCACATCCGGGGCATATTTTCTTTGACACAACGTCGTACCAACATTGTATGAAAGAGGGGCAAACTGTAGATACTGAAAATTGGTCTAGGCCTGCGAGTACGCATTTCGACATAATTTTCTATAGTCTGTCATCTTGATTAAATAATGTTTATTATTTAATTAACCTTTTCAACACATATTTCTTCTATTAATTAAATACCCCTTTTTAATTAATTCATTAATTCATTATTAATCTTTATTCAACTTGATTAATTAAATAAATCATATTTATTTAATTATGTTGTGAACTAATTAATTTCAACCCCTTTATCTATCAATTAAATAATTTATTATTTAATTACCCCTTTATCATACTTTTCCAACTATAATTAAATATCTTTATTTAATTATTCATTTAACCCCCTTTATCTATGATTAAATATTTATTATTTAATTATTTATATTATCCTTTCCAAAAGTCAATTAAATAAATTACTTTATTTATTTAATTAAACTCTCACTTTCGAATGATGGAATTAAATTAACATTTAATTCCTATTTAATTAAGTATGTCACATTCCTCTATCATTTAGTTATCTAATTCATTCACTCACCTTCTGACTTGAGATCTATTTTTAGTTCTTCAGTTATCTCCGAGTTTATCTATGCGAGAAGACTCTCCATTACAACTGGTCGATTAACTATGTTCTAACTCCTGTTTGCATTCGAATGCATTAAGTCTTCGAGTTCCAACTTTGGCTTTTGCATACAAAGTCTATTTCTTCTATTTTTGGAGATTAAGATCTGAACTTGTGTTCTAACTCACATTCTAATTTAGTCTCTATCTGCAGTCTTTCCTGAACTCATGTTCTAACTCATGTTCTATCTGACACATAACTCACATTGCATGGCATTCATCAATCTCATCCGTTGATCTCTCTTTCAATTTGAGTCGATCGTTTGAAAACCTACAATCTATAAAATGGCCTATCACAATCATTATTCCTCCTCCCGAAATCATACACTTTTGAGAAGAGAAACTATTCTTCGATATTTTGCTTAGACACTTGACAATACTATACTTGCATTCAAACAAAAAAATCTGAGGGCAAGAATACTGAAAAGGCAAAATGGAGAAGAGAAATAGAGATAATTCAAAAGGGTGAACGCATATTCAGTGAGATCATTTTGGTTTTATTATTTAGTTTACTTATTTGTTCTTTGTTGTTAGATTTTAGATTATTTAGATTAGGATTTAACTTTTTTTATCTAGTCTCACAGCTATTGCAGAAAAATCTAAGATGTTACAGAAGCAACACAAAATATAGAGGCAAATGCAGGTTAAAACACTCTTATAATTAAAAAATTTGATTACATATAGTTAGCCATATCCGGGCTTACAGATTTGGCTCACAAGCCTGATACAATATGCTCAAAATACAGTGCTCTTACATGCAAGCGAAAATATTAAAGATCAAATTCTATATTCTTTTTAATCTATCTTCGTTGATATCCTAATGATCTATTACAATGTTTTATATCATATCCAAGATCCAGAAGCATCCACGTCGGTCAAAGATCATTACAATCCCCGATGAAGCAAACGTAATGTGTGCATGAATAGGTTAGCCTCAAATTTGAATTTATCCTCGACAGGTGCATAGGATGAAGTGTGGACCTATAATTAATGTCGAGGACACTCCAAAAACAAAATTGAATCGCACCTCAAGGATCTGCAAGCTACGGGAAAGATCCATGAGCAATCAAACTAGCTGTTAGGTTTGAAATTATTTTGAGGCCAGTTCCAGAAACTGTCACTTAATCCAAAAGTGATAACTTGTCAAAAAAAATAATTCAATCGAGCTGAAAATCTAGAATAAGGAAAATGAACATGTCCATGATGAAAACATAGATCTGCGGGATCTGGTGAGCAAACATGAAGAAATACCGAATCTGCCAACTTGAACAAGAACAAGAACTGAACAAGAACAAAACTGAATGGAAATATTTTTGGTTGATGTAGGATTGTAAAGAACCAAGGATTCTCTTGCATTAGACATCTAGGGTTATTGAAAAGTGAGTCCCTCACTTTTTTGGGGCTAAAGAAAAACCAATACGGTCTACCTCAACTTGAGAAATCCAAGAAGAATCCTCCACTGGTCTACCTTTCCACTTCACAAGATATTCTCTGTACTATCTTCCACAGGTTTTTCTCCCATCTCTGGCATCCAAAATTTCCTCTATCTCATATGATTGTTGTTTAGGAAGCTATTCTTCCAATTTTTCCTTACTATCTTCATTGAATTTTGCTTCATGGTATTGATGTAGATCTGCAATGTTGAATATAGGTGATATACTCATGTCATCCGACAACTCCACTTCATATGCATTTCATGAATCAAATTTCTTCAAAATCTTATAGGGTCCAAATTTCCTCATCTTGAGATTACTGTATACGTGCCAACTAGAAATATTTCCTTCCTCAAATAGACCATCACTTCATCTCCAACTTTGAACTCCTTATGTCTCTTATTTTCATCTGCTTTACTTGAGTATGCACTTTCTTCATATGTTTTGCAAATTCCTCTACTTCTGCACTCCTTTTATCTTCCTTACTGATGTCTCGCAACTCTGATATACCTCTAGGATGAACTCCAATAACAATCTCAAAAGGTGTCTTTCTGGTACTTATGTTCACTAAATTATTGTAAGCAAACTCTACTTGTCCAAGGACTAAATCCTAACTTCCGGGCTTCTCTCCAACTAAACATCTCAGAAAATTCCCCAAACTCTTGTTTACTACCTCCGTCTGTCCATCAATCTGTGGGTGAAAAGTAGAACTGAACTTCAAATCTATCTTCAACTTCTTCCAAAGTGTTCTCTACAACTAACCAACAAACTTTGTATCTTTCTCTGAAACAATACTCTTGGGTAATCCATGCAATCTGACCACTTCCTTGAAAAAAAATTATGCTACATGTACTGCATCTGTTGTCTTCTTACAAGGTATGAAATGTTCTATCTTAGAAAATATATCCACCACCACAAATACAAAATCATTACCTCTCTGTGTCTTTGGCAAGCCAAGTATGAAATCCATGCTGATATCCTCCCAAGGTCTCTCAAGAACTGTCAAAGGTTTATAAAATCCAACATTATATCTACTCCCTTTTGCAACTTGACAAACACTATAACTCTGCATAAATTTCCTAACATTCTTATGAGTCTATGGTCAAAGTAATTCTCACTCACCAATGCTACTGTTTTATCAATTCCAAAGTGTCTTGCCAATCCTCCACTATATTTATCTTTCACCAAGCTATCCCTTATTGAACTCTGGGGTATACACAACTGATTCCCTCTAAAAAACATATCCTCCCAAATGAAATAATCCAACCACTAAATCCTATCCTCCAAGACTGGTTCTTTACAAGCTCTCCAAGGTTCTACAAAATCTAGGTCTTCCTCATACAAGTTGTTCAATTCATCAAAGTCTAATACCTCCACTCTCATCTATGTCAATAAATTCCTTCTCCTACTCAAAGCAGCAACAAATCTATTTGAATTTCCACTCATAAGTATAAAAAAAAAAGTATAACTCTACAAGAATTCCACCCATCTCATGTGTCTGTGATTCAACTTACCTTGACTGTTCAAATATTACAATGCTTGATGATCTGTATACAACACAAACTCCTTATGAAACAAGTAATGTCTCCACTTCTTCAAGGCTTGAAGTATAGCATAAAACTCTTGGTCATACACTAAATACCTTTTCCTAGCATCATTCAACTTCTCACTGAAATACACTACTGTTCTTCCTTCTTGACTTAATACTGCTCCAATTGCATTTCCACTTGCATCACAATCTACCTGAAATACCTTGTTAAAGTTTGGTAAATCCAACACAGGCTCTAGTCACCTTCTATTTCAACAACTCAAAACTCTTGTCTTCTCAAGATGTCCACCTAAAACCTTTCTTATCTCCTCTCATTTTTTTTGTCATAGGGCTGCAAATAGAACTGAAATTCCTCATGAACTTTCAGTAGAAACTAGCCAATCCATGGAATGATCTTACCTCTCCAATGCTTTCAGGTGTAGGCCATTCACCAATTTCTCTTACCTTCTCAGGATCCATCTTCAATCTAGCCACAAAGATCACAAATCCCAGATATACCAATTCTTCCTTCATGAAACTACACTTCTTAATGTTTATCAACAACTGCTCTTTTCTCAACCTCTATAAAAATTGTCTTATATGCAACAAATGTTCTTCTCTAGTCTTACTAAAAACCAAGATGTCATCTAGATAGACAACCACAAACTTACCCAAGGATTTCTTCAATACTTCATTCATCAACCTCATGAAAGTACTCGATGGATTTGTTAGTCCAAAAGGCATCACCAACCACTCATAAAATCCTTCATTTGTCTTGAACTTTGTCTTCCACTCATTCCCTTGTATGATTCTGATCTGATGATATCCACTCTTCAAATCAATCTTTGTAAAGTATTTAGCTCCACTCAACCAATCCATAATGTCATCCATTCGGGGCAAGGGAAATCTATACTTCATTGTAATCTTGTTTATGGCTCTAGAGTCTGTACACATCCTCCATTCTCCATCCTTCTTAGGTGCTAGTACAATAGGTACTACACAAGGACTTAAGCTTTCTCTGATCAAACTCTTTCTCAAGAACTCTTGCACTTGTTTGTTCAATTCTTTATTTTCTATCGGTGTCATCTGGTGTGCTTCTTTATTAGGCAAACTAGCTCTAGGAATTAGATCCATGTAGTGACTAATACTCCTCATAGGTGGCAATCCATTAGGTACATTATCTAAAATGATGGTTTCATATTCTACCAGCAACTCCTTTATCTCCTCTGGTTGTTCTTCTACATGTTTCATGTCTTCAACCTTCTTAGGAACCAAGGCATATCATATGTTCTCATGTCAGTCCATCCATAAATCTCCTTCCATCAACCAAAAAAATTATAGCATTCGTACAAACCTTAACTTTAGGAACATCCTCCAATGGCAACAAATTTTTCTTCATCCCATTAGCAACAATGGTATATATGTTCTTCTTTCCATCATGAATAACATATCTATCATATTTCCAAGGCCTTCCCAACAAAACATGGCATACCTCCATAGGCATGGTATCACACAATACTTCATCATGATAACTTCCTATCTTCAATTTCACCAAACATTGTTCACTTACCAGTATCTTATGCTCATCTTGAATCCATGCTATCTGATAGGGCTTTTGGGTGTTTCAATCTTTCCAACTTCAATTTGGTCACCATTTCTTTAGAAACTAGGTTCTCTAAGCTTCCACTGTCAATAATCACTTTCTAACATTTACCAGCTACCTTGCATCTGGTCTGAGACAAATTATTTCTCTACAACGATTCCTTCTCTAATACACTTTGACACAATACTCTCGTTTTCACCAACACTTCTCCTTCTTCCGGTCGATTAGATGATCGAACATGATCCTCCTCAACAAAGGTTGTTATTCTATTGCTCTTAGTCTTTCTTCTTGTCTCTCCTTGTTTGCATTCAAAGGCTCTATGTCCTCCACCACATTTAAAACAAGTTCCCTTGAATACTCTTTTCTCCTATCCTATATTATCTTTTCTATAACCCTCATTCTGGTAACCACCATATCCCCCTCTTCGGTAAGATTTTCCATCATCTCTACGGTACAAATTATCATTCTTGCTAGCTTCCTTATCTTTTTTTGATCTAGAAAAGATCCTCTTCCTCCTCCAATAAAAATTCTTCCTCTTTGAAATCTTCCACCTCTTCCTCTCTATCTTTTCTCATGTCTTTTATTCAGCTTCTCTTATGCTTTTAGGGAACATTGGTATGCCTCCTCTAGACTCAACAACTTAATCAAACTGATCTCATCTTGTATAGACGACCTCAAACCATTCATATATCTGGCTACTTGCTCAGTCTCTTCTTCTGAATGTATAGATCTGATATTCAACTTGTAGAACTCCTCGGTATACTCTGTCAAACTTGATTCCTTCTGCTTCAGATTTTACAAATTCTTGAACAGGCTGATCTGATAATCTACAAGCATAAAATTTGTCTTCAACTTATTCACCATTCAATCCCATGATTTTATCTTCTACTTTCCTTTTCTCTGCCTATCTGTCTGCAAATGTTCCCACCAAATGGATGCAGGTCTTTTCAACTTTGTACAAGAAAATTTCACCTTCTTCTCTTCTATGGTACCTTCAAAATCAAAGTACTTCTCCATCTCTATTATCCAATCAAGCAATTCATTTGAATCCAAATTACAATTATAATCTGGTGGATTGAAGTGTGGTTTAGTATTTACTCTAGTTAGGGCTCTTATGAACCTCTCTTCTCTTTCCAATTCTTCCTATTCTTCTACATCTTTATCACTTACATCATCAATTGGTCGACCTCTCCTCTGGGTTGTTTTGACTTCTTCCAATCTAGCAGGAATTCCTCTCAACATCTCCATTACAATTGGGTCTACATTTCCACGCACTCAATTTCCCCTACCATTTATTCTTCCCACCATATTTACAGAAGTCCTCTGCAGCTGTAGGTTGGATCCTCAATCTGCCACCTCACAATAAATCTTCAACAAGACTTCACAAACTCTGATACCAATCTAGCACACTCATGATAGGAGGGTCCTCAAAGAGAACTATCTAGACCATGCAACAAGAATTACACAATAGAAGCAACATAGAATATGGAAGAAAATGCAGGTTAAAAATTTCTTATAATTAGAAATTTTGATTACATATAGTTGGCCACATCCAAGCTTACACATTCATCTCACGGGCCTAATACAACATGCTCAAAATATAGTGCTCTGACATGTGAGCAAAAATCTTATAGATTGAATTCTATCTTCTTCTTAATCTATCTTCATTGCTATCGTAATGATCTATTACAATTTTTTATATCATATCCAAGATCTAGAAGCATCTGTGTTGACCAAAGATCATTACAATCCTTGATGAAGGAAACGTAACATGTGCATGAATAGGTTGGCCTCAAATTTGAATTTCTCCTCGGCAGGTGCATAAGATGATGTGTGGACCTATAATTAAGGTCAGGGACACTCCATGGAACAATTTGAATCACACCTCAAGGATCCGCAAGCTATGGGAAAGATCCATGAGTGATCAAATTAGCCATTAGGTTTGAAATTATTTCGGGGCAAGTTCCAGAAACTGTCACTTAACCCAAAAGCGATAACTTACCAAAAAAAGATCCAATTGAGTTAAAAATTTGGAATAAGGAAAATGAACATGTCCATGATGAAAACATAGATCCGTGGGATCTGGTGAGCAAATGTGAAGAAATATTGAATCTGCCAACTTGAACAAGAAAAAGAACTGAACAAGAACAAAACGTAATGGAAATATTTTTGGTTGATGAGGGATTGCAAAGAACCAAGGATGCTCCTGCATCAAATTTAGGCCAATAGTTTGTACACCTTTCATATTTTTTTGGCCCAACATGTAGTTAATGTTATCCTAGATGCAGATATATATGATTGATTGTTTTGAGGAGATTGATGACTAGAATGGAGGGCATGAAGGCAACGTGCGAGATGTGTGAGTTCTACATGTGAATAATGTTCTAATAAATCAAAGAACAGTTGATAGAATGAAGTCATGAAGCATGGTGATGAAATTTTTTGATCCATAAATATCACAGAGCAGAGAAATCATGGAGCAGAAGGAAGAATCAATGGAGGAAAATGATTATTTGAATTGTATGTAATTCTTGGATTGTGGCCTAGCATTTGTAAAACCTGAGTGGCATATGTAATGTGTTTTGAGATCATAATAGAATGAGGAGTGAACTTTGAAGGATGGTTTTTTCCCAGGATAATTCTTGTGTCATGTGTTCTTGCATACCTTGCATCTTTATGTTGATTACATGTTAGCTTCCGTTGCATATCCATAATATCTGAGTGTTATTTGTTTAAGCTACGAGGCGGGACAATCCCTCACTAGACCCTCCTACCTGGGACTACATCACTCCCCAGGTCGTATAGGGTCAGATTCCACCATTAGTTTCTCCAAGCTTTCACAAAAACTTGTTGTCGTAACAAATTCCTACCAAACTAAGCCTAGCATATAGAGATGCTAGACTAGGGCTCGAGAAAAACGCCTGCAAACACCATCACCTTGCCCTAAAACTATAAAAAATATTAAAAACATACCTATGAGGTCCATTCCACTAGTTTTTACATTTTCCCTACGATGGAATGGCATGATTTTACATGTTTTGTCTGAAAACCCTACCCTGTCAAAGCACTTATAGAAAATTGCTTGAATCTTCCACAAATATGAATGAAAGTCAACAAAATTGGATTCAACTAAAATTAGGCACCAAGCTCTAACAATTCATATGAGTCTCAGATGATTATATTACTATATAGGGGTCGTACAGGTTTAGAAAACACAAGAAACCAAAGAAATTTCACCAAAACAGAGTAACTTCTTTGTTTGCTTGCTCCAAAAATCATCAACAACCTTGCCTCGAATGTCTCAGAGGATTTTAAACATTTTCCCTTCAACTTCCAATGGTTCCCAACTAACTTTTGAATGGGTGACCGTTGGTATTCCAATACAAGCCAAAAAAATTAACATTACTACGCAACTTTTACATTATTCTTAACAACTTTTATCAAAACACCTACAAGATCCTACATGAAACCAATTACATTGAGATTGGTTTGAATGGACCTTATTTGCAACACAAAATAACAAAACTAAAAGATGACTCCAAAATGTATCATTTGACCAAAATTGTCAAGGTGCTCTTGTACCAATTAAAGTCCTAGATCTAGGTTGCATTCATTCTTGCATTGCATCTTGCATTAGTGAAATTGCATATTCTAAGGTTTCTCATATTTGCATCAGTGAAAGTGCATATAGGTTGCATTTTTTCTTTCTTGCATCATTTCACGTCATTGAAAAACTGAAAAAGTGCATTGTTAATCATCCTAATTGCATTTAGGAACATTGTTGTTGCATTCAAATTTGAAAAAAATACATTCAACTTTACATCCAATTGCTTGTCATTAGTTACATTTTTTGGCCTTCATTTGCACAAATTTTTGTTTCTCAACATCAGATCCTTGGGTAAGCAATTTGGGAACACTGTTATCAACCCAGAATTGTGCCATTTTCTAAAAAACCCCTCACTAGGGAAAAAACGCCCTTGGTGGCATCTTAGTCCCTCTCTGGATTCCTACCTCAAATCCCTGTTTGAACCATTTACTATCTGTTTCAACTTTTGAAAACCTAGAATTTCACCAGGAGGGCTAAGACGCCCTCACTAGCATATTAGTCCCTATTGACTTTGACTTTGCACTTTTCAAGGTTTGAAATTGCTTTTCTGTGCTTCTAGTTGTTGCAGTTACTTTTGTGTTTCACTTTTCTATTTTTTTGTTTCATCATATTTAGTGAATCTATCTTAATTAGTCTTCATTCACTACATTGTCAACATTCAAAATGGCATTCACAAAATGTCATTTTCAGTCTATTGCATAGTGTAGTTAGTAAATTACTTTGTTTTAGCTCTAAAAATCTAAAAATGCTCACATTTCTGAAACTTTGCATAATATAGATAAAAGTATTTTTCACTTTTGTATGTAGAATGTTTACATTCATAAAACTTTGCATAAGTTTCATAAAAGTGATTTTCATTTTTGGATATACATTGTTTGCATTCTTAAACTTTTTCATTCATTGGATACATGTTTTTTGCATCTTTGGATATACATTGTTTACATTATTAAAGCATTGCATAAGATGGTTAAAAGTGCTTCTCATTTTTGGTCAAAGAATGTTAGTACTTTACCTTTCTAGGCACACTAAGAAAAAATTCATATCCCCTCCGTTTGAGAGTGTTTTTATGAAAGAGAATACAACCTTGGACAATCCTAATGATCATATTCATTCTTCACCTAATATCTCTCCTATTTGTGAATAAGATATTTTGATGTTAGAAGAACTAACCAATGCGAGTTTTGAGAGTCCTAGTTTTTTCACTCCTCTTACCTCTCTTGGTAGACAAGACAGTGATGAAAAAGACAACACAACCATAAGTAATCATGACAATAACATTTCTTCTTCTCCTAGTAGATCTCTCCTAGTTATGAAGAAGATACTTTGATGATAGAGAATCTTAGTTGTCCCCCTTCAACTAGGGAAACCCTTATTGAGAAAGAAAATTCAAGCATTGATCATTCCCCTACTTGTGATGAAGTCATCTTAGAAGAACCAATCCTTGAATGTCAAGAACATTTGGTTTGTAGCTCTCCTAAAAACTCTCCTACAAGGGAAGATATCATAGTGGAAGAAAATGAAAACATTGACAATAGTAATTCCTTAAATGAAGATGAGGAAGTGACATTAGACTCCCCTTCACTAAGAGGTCATGAAAATAAGGATGAGTCTTCCAAGGTTATGCACAATAGATACCCCTTGAATTACTGTCCCAAGCCTAAACTTATCATCTATCCACCCTCTCAAAAACCACAAGTTCAAGACAAAGCCGTCCTTATCCTCGAATCACCTAAGAACAATATTTCACAACAACTAAGCTACAATATTGTTTCTCATACATACAACACTACAAATATTTTGCAACCAAAACAAACACTTTCAACATCCTTCCCTTTGCCTAATCCTATTTTTCCTAGTGCTCCCCGTTTAACTTCGCATAGTGGAAAGGAGTATGATCTTGTTGAACAACTTAAGAATACTCCTGCAAAGATATCCCTATGGGACTTAATTCAAAATTCACCTAATTATCACACTATGCTTCAAACAGCCTTGCAACAAGTTGTGGTTCCCTCTCTAGTGAAAATCTGAATGACATAGCAGCCATGATTAAAGGAATAAACGCTGACATTGGTTTCCACCAAAGTGAACTGCTCCCTTTGGAAGTACAAAAACAATGTGATGCTTTCATGATCATAGCTCAATATAATACCAAAGGGATAAAGAAAACCCTTGTTGACAATGGCTTGGCCTTAAATGTGTGTAGTGCAAGTATTTTGGATACACTTGGTGTTGATAAATACAAAATTCAACCCGACTCTTTATATATTAAGGGATTTGATAATGTGGGAGAGAAATAACTTGGAGTGATCACTTTACCTATTGCAATTGGAAAGGCTACCTTACAAACCCTGATCCATGTTATGCCTCATGATCTTTCGTACAATCTCCTTTTAGGTAGACCATGGATCTATGAGATGCATGTTGTGCCCTCTACCCTTCATCATATCATGAAATATGTCTACAAAAACAAATTTAATACAATCAAAGACGATCCTAAACCATATAGTTTTTTGAACATTGAGAAAGATAAATATAATCCTTTGAAAACATTGACACCAACTACTCAAGTGGAACCTGCACAACAAAAATATAAAGAAAAACACATTGAAGACGTCACAAAGCTATCAGAAGATGATTAGGGTTCCTTACATTTCGAACATACATTCATTGGAGAATACAAGATCATAAATAAATATTGTGACAAGGGAAAAGAAAAAGTGATACTATCAACACAAAATTCAGATAGCCCTTCGAAAGCATCCACAAATAAAATTACACAACAAACTCTGGTGAAATTGACTATCAACAACCACCAAATCCTAAAGAAATGAAAAAAAATTATGGAAAAGGTAATGAAATGATGAAACAACTTGGATACAGTGGAAAAGGATGTGGTTCTAGAGAAAAAGGTATCTGTGTCCTTATAAAACCTAACACACAAGAAACAACTAATGGTCTTGGTTATTGTCCTTTGATAGAAATAACCAAGCCTTCACTTAATAGAAACACTAGGGGTCTTGATTGTTATCATTTGCAAGAAATAGAGAAATCTTCACTTAATGTCAATGTCATCACACAAAACCCTAATGATTTGAATTCATTAGATTTTACACCTTCCTTTAAAGAAGAGTTCAAAATCTCACAATCTAAAGAGTCTTGTGTAGGTATGACAACTAATACTAAGCAAGAGATATCTTTGTTGCACAATAAGAAAGCCACATCTACTTTTGACCAAGAGAGTATCTTGACGAGACTCCTCAAAGATCATATGATCTCTCTCCCACTAAGAAAACAAAAGGAATTTTATTACAAGACTTCATTTTTTGCATATCATAGTGTTCATGGTCATTCTACTAATGAATGTAAGTCTTTGAAAAAAAAAATTCAACATCTTAAGGACTTTGGTGCTCTCTCTTGGTTTGAAGTGCCTACTTCCTCTTTTCATTTTGGCTCATCCTTGTCCTACACTAAGTGGGGGGAAGGGGTTAGGTAGCCTTTTCCTTGTATGTCACTTGTCGTTGTCTCTTTCGACTAGTTGACTACCTTTCATGTACATATAAGAGCAAGCTTGGAATGTGGGCGATGTGCCTTAAGTTGGCTCACATGTGACATTTTGGGGGCACCCCCTTTCCTTTTTTCATGACGTATCTTAGCATAAACATATGACCTGGCATAGGGCTTTCTGAATAAGTTCTCATGTCTTCTTCTATTTTAAAGCAATTGCTCATAGCAATGGTGTTAGCAACCGCTTTAAAGTGGGGGCATACATTGACACTCATGTTTCATTGCATGATTTTATTTCTTCCTATGATGTGTCATTTTGTTGGTGGTGTCATTGGGTTTTATTTCCATCGAGAGTGTGATATTTCTTTGACTTGTCCTCTCTTGGAGACATTAAGCATAATGTTCCCTAAGATTAGACCTTGCACGAACTAAGAAAAATACCTTCGAACATCCCTCTTTCTTGTTGCATTTTATTTTTTGTGAATTATTAAAGTCATGGAGGTATGGATTTGATATATGGCTTCTTGGGGCTCGCCTAGTGAACAACTAGCTTCACTAGCTCATGTGAGCATGCATTTTCTTTTTGTCCTTATCATAGTCATGGGGGTATGATGTTGGTATGGACTTCCTAGGGCTCACCTAGTGGACAACTAGCTCCCACTAGCCCTTGTGAGTGTGCATTTTGTTTGCATATTGCACAACACGTTCCACTTGTAAACCTCTTTCAGCCTAGACATGGTCCACCGCATTGGATGGCTAGTCAAAGCTTGGTCCATGGCATTTTCCTCTTTTGTTCTGTTGTTCCTTTTTCCTTTTTCTTTTTCTATCCTTGATGGTGTATGTTGGAAATCTAGTTATGGCTTCATATATCATCCACATATATGTTCCTTTGTGCCTATGTTATTTTTTCATAGGATCTCGACCTTGGGGGCTTAATCACCCCTCTTGATCATTTCCATCCTATCTTACTAACATTGGTACACTTGAACCCCTCTTGATTGTGTGGTTGGCTACTTTAGTGTGAGTTTGAAGCAATTTTATCCTCTCACTAAAGTGGGGACTAAATGTAGTGTAGTAAAATTCATACTCTTGCATTTTCACACTTGTTTAGGCCCACCTTGCTTTATTTATGCTCATTTATGGATTAATTGGTCCTATTTTGCATCCACAAGCCATATAAACTATATATTTTTATGGAAAATCCTGACAATCATCAAAAGATAAATGATCATTTAATGTTTTTGTCTATGTGTCCTTGATTTGTGGACTGGGACTAATACACCACCTTGGGAATCTTTGTCCTCCATGGGTCCTGGACCCTGATTTTTGAAACCACCTATAAAGGTCCCTTTTTGGAGTCTATACCCCAATATTTGATCCTTGGGACTAAGACACCACCTAGGGCATCTTGGTTCCCCTTGGTTTATTTTCAGGGTCCAATTTCAAATTTAGGCAAGATTTAGCCTCCTTTAATAATGATTTCATATGTTAGCTTGTTGTGGTGTAATTTCAGGATATTAAGCATAAATAAGTATAAATACAAGGTTCTTTCACTTATTTCAATCCAAGTATTTTGTGAGAGCATTCTTAATAGTAAGTTGGAGTCCACAAGAGAATTCAAGAGCAATTCATCAAGCATTTGGAGTCATCATCAAGATTCAAGCATCAACATGTTTATTTTGGAGCTAACAATTGTGATGTAGGTTTCTATAATTCAAGCTAACATTGCATTCAAGATCTATCTTATTCAAGAAAGATTTAAGATCCACATCCATTGTAGCCCTCTCACGCATATTTGCAGTATTTTATCACAAGGGTTTGGTGAGTTGTAGCATTTCCATTTGTTCATTCATCATTCTCCTTCTCTATTTCATTTCATTTCAAGGTTTAATTACCAACAAGGGGTTCGACCAAGGAAAACCCCCATTCACTAACAATCAACAAGTTTTTCCCAGCTTGCATATTTGTGTTTGCAAATCTATGTTGAAGACTTGAAGATCATTTGGAGTGAAAGATTGAAAAGTTATAAAATTTTCATTGCAAAGTTGTCATCTTTAGGAAAACTCACCTATAGGCCAGATCTAGAAGGTTCAGGACCTCAGATCTGGAGAGAAGCAAGTGCAGACCTTGGAGCTCATGACCACATTCAGAGTCTTCATAAATATAGAATGAGACTAATACACCACCTTGGTCTTCTTAGTCCTCCACAAGGTATATTTCAGAGATTCTTGAGGATCCAGTTTTGACATCCGAATTTTTTGTATTTTCCCTGAAAAATAGAAGCAGTACTAATACGCCACCTTGGGCGTCTTAGTCCTCCATAACATATTTCAACAACATTTTTGCATTTCCAGAATCCTTAATACATCTCCAAACTTCCTAGGTACACATACCCCAACTTGGTGTAGCTTAATTTCATCATTTGGTCTCATTATTTAGCTTGTATTGCTTGATTTTGTAGGTTGAATGCTTATTTGTCTTTTTCCAAGAATTTGCTTGGTGGTGAACCCCTTAAAGTCTAAAATAACTCCCCTCCTAGGTCCTCCTCATTTTGAATTGACTCACCTTGTGCTCGGTTGTTAGTCAATCCACTTAGGGCTCCTAGGACCATATTGAATGGTAATAGGAGAATAGTGGTGTTCTATGACCTCAGTTATAAAGCACCCATTTTCCTATTGTTCACTTTCATAATAGTTGGTATAGAATTATCTATATCATGCAATATTTGGCTATGGTGATAGCCACTAAAGATCTAGGAGCTTCAATGAAAGCACATGAGATACCAAATATGAGAGAAAATGCACAATATATGTATATGAATATGATTCAATATGATTGATTAGATTATAATGAGAATTGCTTGGTCATATAGGCCAAGGTGAGACATAGGAAAATATAAGGTAATGAAATGTGTATATATCTAATGACTTGGGACATAAATTGATAATGCTCAAAGTATTCTCTAAGTAAACTTAAGTAATCTAATGTGAATATGACTTGATCTAGGGAAATCAATTAGGTCATATACCTTGTTGGTGATCAGAGTTATAGGTCCCATATCCACAAAAATAAACATGGAATAAGAAATCAAGGATGGAAAAGGAAGAGGGACTAGGAGAAAATATTGTGAGGTCTAGGCATGAAGAAGGAATTTAGATTTTGGAATTGATAAAGAGTGAGGGAAAAGAAAGGAAGAAGGGGGCACAAAAAATGTGTTGTAGGGAGTAGGAATCATAGGGGATTTAGCACCAATAACTTGATACCAAAGTTCATTTTTCTCTCACCAGCATAATGTCTAGTAGGATAATAAGGAAAGTGGGACATGGAAGTGATTGGGAAATTAGGTGCAAGGGGAACTAGGTCAAAACTCTGGGAGGTTCAAGAACTTGTGAACCTCTTGACACACCATCATTTTTTGGTACTTTTCACCCATGACAAACTTAAAAATTTATGTCAAACCTTTGTAAGGTAAATAAAACTTGAAAATTTGTGACATACTTGCCTTCAACCTTTGTCAACACTCAAGGATGGTTTTGAAATCACTTTTATTTATTGAAAGCTTCTTTACTATGGTTTTTGAAAGAAATTTGAGTTGTTAAAACATTATCAATCCCCAACAATAGGTTCAAAAATTAGCTCATTTTATTAATAAACACTAGCATCTAATTTACAAAGGTTATGAAAAGTATGTTAGGCCCAATGAGAGGTTTTAAAACCATAGAAAGGTGTTGATGAACATCAATTAGAATATGTAGTGATTTGAACAATATTATTAAGATATGAAATTTTCATAGAACCAATTTCCAGTCATGTAGTTTTTCTATCAATTTATTATTAAGGAGGGGTTACATTGGTACAAGTGTTGCTACATAGATAGTTTCAAGTTAAGACTCTTTTTCTCTAAATTATTTGGGCCAAAACATTATATATAAATTAACATGCATTTCAATTTTTATTTTAAATTTATATCAAGCTAATATTTTTAAGCAAAATAGTTTTGACTAGATCTCTTTGTGCCACATAAGGACCACTATGCTTTAAACTATTTGGTTGGCCTAAAGTGCAACACAACCCTAGAATTTCACCCAAGATAAAGTGTGATAGTCAAAGTGCTATTTGTTTGACAAAGAACCTATGTAACATGCTTGTATTAGGTATATCAATGTTTAGTATCACATTATTTATGAGATGTTTGAGGGTGATAGAGTCATGATACAAAAGATTGAAGTTTTGGTTAATGTTGTAGATTATCTCACTAAGCTAACGAGCACAAATAAGCTTGATCAATACAGAGGAGCTACATTCCTTGCCTCTTCTATCATTAATTGATTCTTTAGTTTCTCATTACGTGTTTGCAATGCAAATGTCAAGTGGGAGAATATTATAATTAAATATGTTATACACCTTGTGAATCCTAAGTCTTGCAAGTTGTATTTGATTATATAGATGATAAATAATGTATGATATCCAAATATCATGGAATGGGTAAAATAATATACTCAATTTAGGGTATACTTTAAGAAGTGGTCTCTTCAAAATTTTATGAAATCCTTGATGAATCCACTACAAACAAGCATTCTATCCTAGGAAATTCTCTTTCATTTTTGGAAATCAAATTTTAGAGTGGATTGGATTTTTTGCTTCCATGATTATTTTGCAATCTAATTAGTAAATTTTCCTATCAATATATGACTTTAATAGCGATTCAATGTCTAAATTTTCTATCAATATATGAATTTTGAAAAAAAATGTTGAAATGGAGTGAGTATGGATTACAAAATGGCTCCTAATGAAATGGGGATATTAGGGTCCCAATTTTTATATATAATTATATGATATGTGTTTATCTTAATGAATTAAATTTTCTAATATGAGACAATTTTATTAAAAGACACAAGTAAATCTATTAAATATTGATCAATTTGACACTTCTCAAAAACCTAAAAATAATCAAATTAAAAAGATGAAAATAGAAAAAAAGATCAAATAATAACATATAAGGGAGAGGAGCCAATATGTAAGTGGGGGCCCTAACGTGCAATGGGACATATGCTCCTTGGGGCCCACACCTATACATCGTTCCTCCACAACTTAAAAAAAAATTCATCCATAAATAGGCATGATGACATCAAACATAAATCAGGTTTAAAATGCACACTTAATAGCATTCATTTCAAAACAAAACAAGTACATGCTGGCAGCCAAACATGATGAAGTGTATCCAACTTGTATCTAACATATAACAAGTAGCATTTCGACATGTAATTTAAACAACCCAGACATTAAGACATCCACCCTTCCCCGTAAACTAGTAAACCCAACTATTGCATCAATGTAGGCATCACTTTCACATTAATCACAAGTACACAACATAAACAAGGTGCCAAGTCAACAACATTCAAACCCATCTGACCAATCTTTGACCGACTTGCGAACCCATTACAACAATGTTTCCCATAGTAGCATAACCAAACCAACACGCAAATGCATTTGCATGTCCCATCAACCATGAGACCTACAACACGTATCAACTTCAATCTGTCCCATCTCACCAAGTAGGGTGCACACGTATTGGATCCAAAGACAAATATCCCACCTGCATCCATTTAACAGTCCTATAAGGCTGTCATTATTAAAAAACAAAACATTGAAACAATTTCAAACAATCCACCAAACCAATCAAGTCAAAAATTAATGGCCGAAATCAATCAAATCTCCAATTCATATGAAATAGAATTCAAATTGAAAATAGGAACAATTTATTTCACCACACCAAACAAGCATCAATCAAATTCAAATAATTCCCAATTCAAATAGCCATGAAAACCAACAAGTATTCACTTATTTTGCAATGAGCGACATAAGAAAAGGAGGAGTGACACACATAGAATTGAACGAGTTAACATCAAGGGGGGGAAACAACTCAAATTCCAGTGCACCAACATCCATATTGTTCCAGGTTTTCCTTTCACACTTTTCCATTCATTTACTTTATATTGTTCTTCATTACAGCCATTACTGTTTTCCACTTCTAAGATTTATATTGATCTTCATTACAACCAAATGTTACAGTCATAGGTTTTTATTTATGTTTCCCTAGTGTTTATATTGCAAATATTACAATCATAGGTGTTTCTTTATCTATCACTAGGGTTTATATTGCTAATATTGCAGTCATAGGTTAGCATATGTGCTCCATAGGGTTTATAATGCAAATATTACAGTCATGGTTTACCATTTAAAGCTTTCCCTAGGGTTTATTTTGCAAATAATACAGTCATTCTTTAGCATATACATTCCTTAGGGTTTATATTATAAATATTATAGTCACAATTTACCATTTATGTTTCCCAAAGGTTTATATTGTAAATTTTACATTCATAGTTTACCATTTTGGTTTCCCTAGGGTTTATACTGCAAATATTATAGTCATAGTTTACAATCTTTGTTTTCCTAGGGTTTATATTGAAAACGTTACAGTCATAGTTTAGCCTTTCTATTTTAGTAGGGTTTATATTGCAAATATTACACTCATAATTTAGCATTATCATTCACTCTGCTTATCGTAGTCTCATAGGTTTTGCATTATCATTTATATGGTAAATATTGGTCATGGTTTACTGTTTCCATTTCATATGGCATTCATTATCATTCACTCTACTTATATTATTATCAGAAGGTGAACTGCATTATCATTCACTCTAGTTATCTTATTCTCATAGATTATGCATTGTCATTCACTCTGGATATCTTATTCTCATAGGTTTTGCATTATCAGTCACTAAGATTTATATTTTTATTAGGTTTTTTTTTCATCTCTTTCTAGGTTTTTGCTTCATCAATTCATAAATATTTATGCCTGTCAATAAGTTCATCATAAACAAAATATGTGAGCTTTGTTAAACTCTTACTTTTTTTTCATTTGTAAGCTTTCTATTGTGTCATAGTTCAAATATGAGTGTGGTTTTCACTTTGTTGTGCATGATAATGTTAATGTTGTAAATGCTTAAGAGATATAAGAAGTTCTTAAACTCTAACTCCCTTGCATAGTTTGTAATTTTGTGCTTCTTACTCCTCTATTTCCTTATGTCACTCACTCCAGAATAGATGTAACTCTCTAAATTGTTAGAAAATATTATCTCAATTGAAATGCAACAAACTAAAATGATAACACATACAAAAACTAAATAATCTTATGTTCAAGCATCACTCTCTTCATACATATAAAGATAACTATTCAAGAATTTGTGTTTCATAGTTTACCATTTATGTTTCATAGGTTTTGCATTATCATTGACTCTAGTTATCATATTCTCATATGTTCTACATTAAAAAATAATTATTATTTTGTTCAAGCATCACATTACTCTCTTCATACATATAAAGATAGTTGTTCAAGCATTTGTGTTTCATAGTTTACCATTTATGTTTCATAGGTTTTGCATTATCCTTGACTCTGGTTTTCATATTCTCATATGTTCTGCATTACAAACTAATTACTTTTATGTTCAAGCATCACTGTTTTGATTGTACTTATTCTATGTATATGGCCAAGGAAAATGCAGTGGTGACCCATACTGGGAAAAAAAAAAAAGAGCCACGACAAGGTTGCCCTCCAACAAATGAGGATCTAAATTCCCCCCTAAAATAGATCTTGTTGCACAAGTAGATGAGGTTTCTATTCCTCAAATACCATAGATTGAGGTTACTACACCTCAAATACCACAAAAGGTAAAACAAATACAGAAGTTGTGGTCTTCGGATGACATGAAAAGGGAACTCTATGACTTTGAAGAGAATGACATGTCAATAAGGGGGGCTTCCAAAAAGTGGTCAATCCCAACAACAACATTGTCCAAATGGCTAGGGGGTCTAACAACAACTTCCAAGAAAGGTCTTCCAATAGTCCTCACTAAAGAGGAAGAACGTCTTATTGTGGAATGGTGCAAGAAAATGGTTGATATTGGTCATGGTCTTGAGATAGTCAATATTAAGTCTGAGGTTGCTCAAATATGTCAAAATAGGCAAAATCCTTTCACTAATGGGTTCCCAGGGAAGTCCTGGTGGACAAGCTTCAAGCAAAGACATCTTGAACTTGCATTACGAATTGTTGACGGCCTAGAAAAAGATAGGACATTCAATCTTAGAGCTGATGTTGTAGTTGCATTCTACAAAACATTGTTTGCAGCATATGAAGCCATGTCATATGGTCATGATTGGATATGGAATTGTGATGAAACTGGCATCCAAGCAGGAAAAAATGGGTCCATGAAGGTGCTCACAAGAAAAGGTAGTAGGAATGTCTATTACATTATCCCAAAGATTCGTGAATGGATAACCATTCTATGTTGTGTCAATGTTGTCAAGCAAGGCATTCCAGGATTCTACTTGTTCAAGGGGAGTGCGAACATAGATAATTACATTATAGACTATGAACTAGGTGCTTGCATGGAAGCCTAGCCCCATGCATGGATGACCAAAGAATTTTTCATAGATTGGTTGACCCACTTCAATACCTCAGTTCTAGGCGGTGTCTTTCCCACCAACAGGGTCTTGCTGATCTTTGACAGCCATGGAAGCCATGTAGCACTCAAAACCATCCAAGAAGCAAGAGAAATTGGTGTAGAGTTGTTAATATTTCCATCACACACATCACATAAGCTACAACCATTGGATGTGAGTGTGTTTGCACCTTTTAAAGCTTACTTGAAATCAGAACATGCAGATTTTTTGTCATGGTTTCCAAACATTGAAGTGAGGAGGAGAGAACTTGCAATGTTAGGTAGCAAAGCAATGAAAAGAGCTTTGATAGTTGAATACATCAAAGCTAGGTTTAAAAGAACTGGTATATGGCCGTTGAATCCTGATGCACTTGTCAATGACATGTGTCCTAGTGAGACATTTGTGGTCAGTGAGGATGTTGACATAGTTGAAAACATTCTCATCCTTTCTAGACTTGGTCTGTCAAGCAATGATGTCGTAGTATTATAGTCCACTCTTCCAGATGGACACTTACAGGATGCAATAGAAACACAACACTCACCTCATAGTTATCCTACTGAATCAGTTACACAAGTGGTGGTTAATGAACACACCCCTCCCATGCTGGATAGCCTCTTTGATCAGTTCAATGAAAGTTTAGATTTTCTGTCACAATGAAGCCAACCATCCTGGTTGGTTGAGGAAGCAATAAAATTTGGCATTGATTTGGAAGTCCCAGAACAATAGGATACCTATACTTTCCCATCACCACCACCAAAAATTGACCCTTCTCAAGTTGTGCATTACTATGCTCCTTCTTGCAATTCAGATTTATGAGGAAATGAAGATGTACCAGAGGGCTCATAGGTAGTGGAGGAGATCATTGCCACATAGTTGAATGGGACACAAGAAACACAAACAATTATGCACACCAGCAAGTTCCTCAAGCTTCCTATGCACACTTTCCATCAAAATAAATCCAAAGCTGGTGCAATTCAGATCAGTAGACAGTCTCAATTGTTGACAACAGATGACTACATGAGGTTATTAATGGAGCAAGAGAAAAGGAAGAAAGAGGTTGAGGAGATAAAAGGAAGAAAGAGACAACATAATGAGGAGAAAAGGGCAAAAATAATTATGGCAGCGAAGTTGAAGGAGAATGCCAGAATTGAGAAGGACATACTACAAAAAGAAAAAGAGCATCAAAAATTACAACTAGAAAAGGATAGAGATGTGAAAAATGAGCAAGAGAGGCTTCCCAAGGAACAGGATGAAAAGGAAAAAGAGATTGAGGAGGCACATAGGGATTTACAAAGAGAGAGGTAGTTAAGGAACCCTTCTAATCCATTGTCTCAAAGTAATGGAGTCTTCTGTGATATTCTAAACATTTATATCCCTCAGTTCTCCACAACGATGAATTATTCAAGCCTCTCCCAATCTGACTTCAGGTGCACTCAATATCCATATCAATTTGGCACTCAGGATGTATAGATGTGTTCACCACTGCCATCAACACATGTCACTTGCACCTAATTTACCACTCCAAGTCCCACTCATGTATGCAACACTCCTTGTCGAGTGGAAGGGGATGAGAAAATGGAAATTGGTACCCTAACCAAACGAGATCCATTTCACAATAGCAATAGCTAGATGCTACCTTTTTTCTAGTTTTCACATGCAATTCAAGTTTCATACACTTTAGAAGTTTTGATATTTACAAATGCACCAAAATTGTGGACAGTTGTAACTTTTTGATAAGTACAAATTAACCGTTATTGTTTTGGTTTGTGAAGTAATCTATTCAGATTCCAAAAAGTGTTGTATGTAATTTGCAATGTGTGGTATTTTTTTGATTTGTAATGTATGCTTCTTCATTGACAGTTTTAAATATATGATAATTACAGATGCATCGTTATTGTTTTGATTTGGAATGTATTATGATCATATTGCAATGTGTCACTATTTTTATTTGCAATCTTTGCTTCTTCATTGACATTTTGTCATTTTCTATTCCTTTTTTAATCTAATTTTTGATGTGGGAGGTTGATATTTGTCCACGCATTTTAGAAATTAAAAAAAAAGACTTGTCAACCGATACGTAGGCACCTCGGGTGCCACTTCCTATGTGATAGGATGTCTGAAGTTGACATCCGTTCCACATCAACTTCTCTCAGTCCACCACCCTAAGAATCCATTGCGTCACATTTATCACTCACTTCCACTTCTTATACTTCTCAACTGTCGTGTTGAATGCAAGTCTTCTCTCCTTAGCTCCATGCCACCCCGCAATATTTTTCCAACCAACCTATACATATACATATGCGTATGAATATACATATACATATGTATATGTATATGTATATGTATACGTATATACATATGTATATACATATCCATATACATATACATATATATATGTATATAGATATGCATACATATACATATACATATGTATATACATATTTATACACATATATGTATGCATATGTATACACATATACATACATATTTTCTGAGCCAACCTGCATTCAATGCTCCCAGTGCCTTGCTCTTCTCACCATCTTTATAGCCTTTCATTCTAGAAAGTTATCATTTTTTATTCACTTGCACGCAACTACGTGCTCGATTCATCCTCTGCAAGTTTCAAGCCTTTACAACAACCTGTGATGCTCGAAATCGAGTTAAGAGATGGATAGACATCGATTGGTGAATGTTACAATCAACTTCTTTCTATTGTTACATATACATATATGTATATCTTTATGCAGATGTATATGTATATGTATATACATATATACATATACATATGTATATGTATATGTATATACATATATATATACATAGACATACACATACATGTACACATATACATATACATATAAAATTCAGTCATGCAACTATTCTATCTTTTTTAGGTGTCATTGATGAATTTGGGGGTGTTTTCTTTTTCATAGGTGATGCTTCATCTTCAATTCAATGTAAATGAATGCATATATATTATTCTATTGTGATTCAATGCAGTCATGAAAATGAATGTATGTAAGCAATTCTGCAATTTTTCATTTCAGTAACAAACAATATAGTTGATTGTTTTGATGTCATTCATAAACCTGGGGTTGTTCTCTTTTTCATAGGTTCTGCATGTAAGCAATTCTATATACATATTCACATTTATATACATATATGTATATGTAAATATATATACATGTATACACAAATATACATAAATGTATATACATATAAATATATATACACATACACATACACATACACATACACATACACATACACATACACATATACATATACATAACATTGTATGTTGTTTTCGTGCCATAGATAAATTTGGGGTTCTCTTTTTCATAGGTTCTACATGTAAGGAATTCTATATACATACACATACACATCCACATCCACATATACATATACACAAAACATACACATACAAATATACATATAGGTTTTGCTTCATCAATTCAGTCAACTAAGCAATAGAGACATAAATATATTCTTGGTAAGCAAAATAATGCATGTAAGCAATTCTATATACATATATGTTTATGTATACATATATATATATACAAATATACACATATGTGTACATATATGTACACATACAAATATACATATACATCTAAATTTATATACGCATACACATTGGTTGTGCTTCATCAATTCAGCTATATAAATATGGTTGTTTTGTTAATGTAGATCGTAGAAAAGTGGACGCGCACGTATCGGATCCTCTCCCCTATAGAGTCATGTGTATTCTTGCATTCAGTAATGAATTAGGGAGACTTGATTTTATGAATGCTCATTTGATGGCAACCTATGTTGCACGGGTCCACAATTCCATTCAAATTGTGAAGTGTTGCATAGGTAACCATTGAAAGCCTTCACAAAACCAAGTCCCCTAAGTGATTCAAATACATAGCTACAATAGTTGCATGATTCAATTGATGTACCCTAACCTATTAAAAAGATAACACCCCCAAATGAATCAAAGCACCTATAAAATAGAACACACTTGCAATTAATGAAAGGCACCTAAAATTTATAGAATTGTTGCAGGGCTAATTTGATGAAGGATAACCTATGCAAAAGAGAACCCCCCCAAATTAATTGAATAGTAGACCTTCATGTTGGAACCATGAAAAGAATTGAAAATTCCAACCATACAAATATTAAACACAATTTGCAGTGTCAAAGTTTGTGCAATTGTTACAAGATGTAATGGTTTAGGGAGACTTGATTTTCCCAAAGCCTTTGTAATGTAATCTATGTTGCACTTTGTCCACAATTGGACCTTTCAACTGTGAAGTGCTACATAGGCAACCATGAAAGGCCTTAGGAAAACCAAGTCCCCTAAATACATGTTCTAACAAAGCTTTATTGATCATTATTGTTCTATGGTAATACATGTGAATACTTGAAGGTTTTCATGGCTATTTGAATTGGGAATTATTTGAATCTGATTGATTTCAAACATTAATTATTTAGTTGATTAGTTTGGTGTATTGTTTGCAATTGTTTCCATAATTTTTTATTTAATAATGGGTGCCTTACAACTTGTAAAAATGGAAGTAGATGGGATTTTGGAGTTCACCATGACTACGTTCGCACCCTACTTGGCGAGATGGGACAAACTCGTGCTGATATGTGTTGTAGTTTTCATGATTGATGAGACAGGTGGATGCATTTGCTTGTTGGTTTGGTTATGCTATGATGGGAAACATGGTTGTAATGGGTTCATTAGTCACTAAAAGTTGGGTGAGATGGGTTTGAATTGTGTTGACTTGGCACTTTGTTTACGTTGTGTAGTTGTGATTAATGTGAAAGTGACGCCTATATTGGTGCAACAGCTGGGTTTACCGGTTTACGGGGAAGGGTGCATGTCTTAATGTTTGGTTTGTTTAAATTCCATTTCAGAATGCTACTTGTTATATGTTAGAGACAAGTTGGATACACTTCATAATGTTTGGCTACCATCGTGTACTTGTTTTGTTTTGAAATGAATGTTATTAAGTGTGCATTTTAAACCTGATTTATGTTTGATGTCATCATGCCTATTTATGGATGATTTTTTTTTAAGTTGTGGAGGACCGGTGTATAGGTGCACATCATATAAAATAGAGGACACCCCCAAATTAATCAATGGCACCTAAAAAATATACAATTGTTGTAGGTTTGAATTTATGAAGAATACACATACACATACACATATACATATACATAGACATAAGTGAATTAAACACGACTGTAGAGAAGTATAGCAAGGGACAACAAGTGACAAATGCAATGTAGTCAAGTGTTAGGGTGGATGACTAAGAGAAATAGACGTGGCAAGGTTGTCCACTTAAGACCTCTTCACACATCTATACACACACACATTTACATATACACATAAACATTTACACATACAGATTTACATATACATATACATACACGTGGACATACACATATACATATACATACACATAAACACAGACATACACACACACACACATACACATGCACATACACATACACATACACATACACATACACATACACATACACATACACATATACATACACATAAACATACAAATTTACATAGACATAGACACATAGACATAGACATACACATACACATACACATACACATACACATACTGTTGATGTTATAAGCAACTTAGGTCTACTTCTTCCAACGTACCCACTTCAAGAAGATTCACAAATTAAATGTTTAGCCTAAGCGGCTATTTAATTTATATGGTATTGATTAACTATCATCTTAGGGCCGACCTTACTTCATACTTTGTAATTTAATAAAGGAGGCTGACCTATCTCAGGTTCGTTATTGTAAATTAAATTATTCTTGGAGGGCCGACCTACTTGTAAAGTTATCTTATGTTGCATATATAATCAAGGTCGCACTTTTCATTTATCACAACAAGTTCATCCAATTCATATCAAGCAAGTTATCAAGTTCACATTTTTTTGTATAAGGAGTTCGCTCTATCTCAGCAGATCAATATTGAGAAGAGATAGCGATTTCTGTAGAAGAGCAGATTGTTGTTCTTTGAAGGCTGAGATCATCTCCTGTAACAACAGATCATCAGATGTAGCAACAAATGTAGCAATAGATCGGCTACAAGGAGAAACATATTCATTTGTATCATTTGCATCTAGGAGAAGTGCTATTCATTGTATTACATAGGCATTGTGTTATGCCTGAGTTGTAAGCAGATTTCTGCCTTTATTCTACATCATAGAAGAGATTCATTTGCTAGGTTTTTCTCCCTCAAGAGGAGGGTTTTCCCAGGGTATCTTTGTGTGTTCATTATCTTATGTGTTGCAATTCCATTAAGTGCTTTCATTAATTAATCTGATCTAAGAAACACTAACATGGTATCAAAGTGGGTGTGAAAAAGATCATGATCAGATTTTTTAGTTTGCAACTCTCATTATTCTTTTTCAGTCTATCTTCTAAATTTCTCAAGATGGTGAACGGTTTGAAAATCGAGGATAGACTCGAAGGGATCTCGAACTACACATCATGGAGGTTCAGGATCATGCTCACTTTGGAAGAGAATGATTTGGCTGAGTTTGTGAAAATAAAAGTTCTTGAACCTGAGGAGGAAGAACAAAAATTGTAGTAGAGGAAGAAAGAAACTAGGGCAAAGAAAGTGTTGGTTGACTCCATCAAGGATCATGTTGTACCAATCATCTTCAAGTTGGATATGGCAAGAGAGATGTTTACAACCTTGGAAGAGATGTATGAAATCAACAACAATAGTTGTGCCCTAACCTTGAAGCAACAACTACTTTACATTAAGATGGTGGAAGGAGAGTTTGTCATCACCTACTTCATGAAGATTTCCGAATTGAGAGATCAACTCTCTACCATTGGTCATATTGTTGATGAAAAGGATTTGACCATGCTTGCTCTCAATGGTCTTCCACTTTCATGGGAGTCGTTTATTCAAGGAATCAGTGCAAGATCTACACTTCCCAAGTTTGATCGATTGAGGATTGACTACATTCAAGAGGAGTCGAGACTAACGGCAAGGGGCATTGGTCAAAGTTCAAAGAATGAATATTTACATGTTCTCACCTCTCATTCATTGAAGAAAGGATTCTTTAAAAGGAATCGAGATAATGGGTCAGATGGTGCTCCTGCATTCAAGAAGAAGTGGGACCTCTCTCGTGTTCAATGCTTTAAATGTGACAAATTTGGTCACTATGCGAGGGATTGTCCTACCAAGCCTAATCAACATGCTTCATTTGTAGATGTGATTGAGATCTCTCCCCAAAATGATTCTAGTGAATTTCTACTCTAGTCATGGGCCTATGTTCAAGCTGTGAAGGTTGTGTACTAAGCGCAAGAACAACATATCATATGGTGTCCACTCTTCTGAATATTTAAGAGATAAGTATTCTTTGTTTTTGTATTTACTATTCTAGGGTAAAATTCAATTTGTTGAGTTATGAAAATCTGTCATTATTTACTTAGGATTATGTGTGACTAGTAAATAGTGATCACTGTAATAAGATTCTTTAGATTTATTCATTGCAAGTAGGATCATGCCAATTTGTGAAGTTTGTCTTTTGTTTTGCTGAGATTAGCTCTTCTGTGAAATTGAAAGAAAGACATGTCATGATTAATGAATTAATTATCTATTACTCAGGAGATTTTTGAAATCCATGAGATAAGTATTGCATGGTTGAATAATGTTCATGAATTGTTTTTGTAATTATTAAGAGGCTCTTACATTGAGATATCCTGAGCATCTAGCAATTTGCATTTGGAAAGATTGGATATCGAAGTCTTACCGAATGAAGAAATGATCAAGCTTGGAGTCATAGCTTGCAATCATTGGACTACATTAATGGATGGAGATATCTCTTGAAGTCAATGTACCTTCCAGGTCGTCATTGTGTTCAAACTGTGAAGGGTACGGATTGATCTGAGCTCAAGTACAACGCACTATGTCTAGCATTTGGACCTATTAGAATAGTTAAAAAGATAAGTATTCATTGGTTGCTGAGTTATATCATTTATTTATTCTTTGGATCTTGTAATTAAGAGAGATAGTAGATTCTCTTGAATTGTGTTGTGTTCACTAGCATAAGATCTTTGGAAAAATTTCATTCATGATATAACTTGTTCGATTCTAATCTTGATATTTCTTTGGATAATTCTGGACTGTTAGTAATCTCTATCTAAAATGCTTCCTGGACAGGTTTATGGGGAAGAAGATGATAAGAGATTACTTAGTAATGAAAAGCTTGAGGCATCTTGTGAAGAAGTCATGTCAACCAAAGAAATGATCAAGAGGGAGTAAACACCAGAGGGAGTACATCTCAAGAAGTCTTCTTTGCAATCTCTAAAGCCAGGATCGAGAGGGAGTCTCAGTATCAGTGTTCCTTTGTTTAATGATTTCTTCTTTGAGAGAAGTTTGAGGTGAAATCCCTTGATAATGCAATTCTCTATGGAGAGAGAGTTGAGGTGCAAGCCCTTGATAATGCAATTCTCTATTGAGAGAGAGTTGAGGTGCAAGCCCTTTATAATGCAATTCTCTATTGAGAGAGAGTTGAGGTGAAAGCCCTTGTTTCCACCCTCTGGGTGAGCCATGGTGGATGTCATGTGTGTGACTCCATGACAACATCACGTGGGGGAATCCGTGATGATTTATTTGTGCTTGTGTATCACTCTCTGGGAGAGCCATGGTGAAAGTCACGTTGAGGTGACAAACATCACATTAAGTGATGAGCACTTGTTTATAGCATCTATGGAGGTAGCCATAATGGTTGGTATCACAATGAGGTGATATCTTATTTTGTTTTCACATTGAGATGATGTGTTTTGTGTAGGTGGAAGTATCATCCCTAGCTGAGAGGGAGTGTTGATGTTATAAGCAGCTTAGGTCTACTTCTTCCAATGCACCCACTTCAAGAAGATTCACAAATTAAATGTTTAGCCTAAGCAGCTATTTAATTTATATGGTATTGATTAATTATCATCTTAGGGCCGACCTTACTTCATACTTTGTAATTTAATAAAGGAGGCTGACCTATCTCAGGTTCTTTATTGTAAATTAAATTATTCTTGGAGGGCCAACCTACTTGTAAAGTTATCTTATGTTACATATATAAGCAAGGTCGCACTTGTCATTTATCACAACAAGTTCATCCGATTCATATCAAGCAAGTTATGAAGTTTGCATTTTTTTGTATAAGGAGTTTGCTCTATCTTAGCAGATCAATATTGAGGAGAGATAGCGATTTCTATAGAAGAGCAGATTGTTGTTCTTTGAAGGTTGAGATCATCTCCTGTAACAACAAATCATCAGATGTAGCAACAGATGTAGCAACAGATTGGTTACAAGGAGAAACATATTCATTTGTATCATTTGCATCTAGGAGAAGTGCTATTCATTGTATTACATAGGCATTGTGTTATGCCTGAGTTGTAAGCAGATTTCTTCCTTTATTCTACATCATAGAAGAGATTCATTTGCTGGGTTTTTCTCCCTCAAGAGGAGGGTTTTCCCAGGGTATCTTTGTGTGTTCATTATCTTATGTGTTGCAATTCCATTAAGTTATTTCATTAATGAATCTGATCTAAGAAACACTAACACATACACATACACATTCAAATTTACATAGACATAGACATAGACATACACAAACACATAGACATACACATACACATACATACACATCATTGTGAAGAAAAAATGAGAAGTTGCTAGAATGAAAGGCTGTAAATTTGACAAGTGTGTGAGGCAATAGGAGCATTGGATGCAAGTTGGTTGAAAAAATACGCAGGATGTCATGAAAGTAGTAGATGTACATATACATATACATATATATATATATATATATAGACATATTCATATACATATACATAAACATATATATATGTATATGTATATGTCTATACATATGCATATATATAAAGAAGATGCAAAGACCTTAAGCATATACAAGTTGGATACACTTCATCATGTTTGGAAGCCAGTGTGTAATTGTTTTGTTTCAAAATAAATATAATTACGTGTGCATTTAATATTTGATATACATATACATATGTCTATGTATATGTCTATACATATGCATATACATATGTATAAACAAGTAAACATGCATTTAATATCCAATATGTGTTTGATATCATCGTGCTTTTTTATGCAAGAGTTTTTTCCTAACTTGTGGAGGAACGACATACCACTATGGGAGATTATTCATTGGTAGAATAGGTGGCTGAATTGATGAAGTGGAACTTACAAACAAGAGAAGACCCCAAAAATTATCTATTCTACCTAAAAAAGGTACAATATATGCATTACTGATTTGATGAAGTTGAACCTAACACAAATAGAACACCCCCATATATTTCCAAGGCACAGAAAGAAGGTACAATAATTAGATGATTGAATTGATGGAAAATAATCAATGGCACCTAAAAAAGGATACAAACATTTGCATTATAGATTTAATGAAGTAGCACATATGATAATTGTAACCCCCCTATATTTATCAATGACACCAAAAAAAGGCTACATAGTTGGCGAATGAATTGATGAAACATAACCTATGAAAAACATAGCACCCAACAAATTCCAAATGGCACCTGAAACTCGTAGAATAGATGAAGACTAACCATGATGAAGTAGAAGCTACAAACAAGGTAACACCCCCAAAAGTATCTATGATACCTAATCAAGCAGAACCTATGAAAAAAAAAGACCCCCAAAATAATTTTTGTAATGCCCATAAAAAAAGCTCCAATAATTACATGTCTGAATTGATGAATCCTAACCATTGGGAAACATAACACCCCCAATTTAATGAATGTCACCTAAAGAAAATAGCATTAATGAATGAATGAAGCAACACATATGAAAAACCTAAACCCCCAATTTTATCAATGGCATGTAGAAATGGTACTGAACAACATTAATCGAAACATGAACATTAACCCATGATTGTAATGGCTGTAATGAAGAACAATATAAATTTTACGAATGGAAAATAGTAAGAGTATAAAAATTATCACATATGTATATGACTGAATTGATGGAGTAGAACCCATACAAAAATAACACCAACATATTTATCTATAGCACAAAAACAACATACATTTTTAAAGTCATTGAATAGATGAAGCAAAACCTAAAAAAAGATTAACCCAAATTAATTTTTTTGGTTAATGAAATAGAGAACACAACCCAACTGAATGATAATGTAGAACCTATGAGAATATGATAAGCAAAGTCAATGATAATGCATAACCTATGAGAATACGATAACCAGAGTCAATGATATTGTAGAACCTATGAGAAAATGATAAGCTTTGTCAATGATAATGCAAAACCTGTGAGAATACGATAAGAAGAGTCAATGATAATGCTGAACCTATGAGAATAGGATAGTTAAAGCCAATGATAATGCAAAACCTATGAGAAAGAATACGATAACCACTGGAGGTATTTATTATCTACACTTATGGTAATATATGGTAATATCAAAGGCACCTACAAATAGTACTCAATAACATTAATCGAACAAATATCGAGCATAGTATATTTGGTGTAGGTGAATGGTAGAACATAGATTTTAGGAGATTGTTAAATGATCAAGACTGTCCACCTAGGGACTGGGCCCTTGTTTGTGTGTCAAAGATACAGGAATTGAAAAACTTTGCATTAAAAAATTAGGCTATTTTAAATTAAAACAATTTATATGAGACGTGAGCCATTAAGAGCGTAACCATTGTAGTCTAAAGGAAAAGTCTATATTAATTTGCTCATATATCAATGTCTGGTTCTCAAATTTAAAAATCTCACACTTAAGTAGTTATATTCTTTTTAATCTTTATATGGGAGGTGGGAATACTAATACTATTATTAGGTTTTATAATTTGATCAAATATAAATTCATGAAAGAACATAATGAGAATAACATGGAATTAGATGTTAATAATATTTATTTTTTCTCAAAATTGTTTCAAAAGATCCAAACTACTTTATGAATTATTCTATTGGATAATAGTTGGCAATGGTCATATTAGCATGATACAAGCTATTGGATTCATAATTAATTGTGTAATTGATGGAATCCTTTTAAATCTATTTATTTTGACTATTAAAAAGTTAAAAATGTAGCCAACTATTTTTGAAACTTAGGAGTGAAAAACAGTAAGAGTAAAACTATGACTGTAATATTTGCAAAATAAACCCTAGGGAAACAAAAATGTTAATTTATGAGTGCTATATTTGCAAAATAAACCCTAATGAAAGAGAAATGCCAAAATATGAGTGTAATAATTGTAATATAAACAACTAACAATATTATTAATGAAAGAAGAAAACAACTCCATAAATTTCAATGGCGGGGTAACAACCAACAATGTTATTATCTTTTCTATAAAGAGAGTGATGCTTGAACATAAGATTATTTTCTAAAGATTTAGTGTGTTTATGAACACAAATAGCACAGTGTTCATAAACACTAAACTTCAACCAAAAAAACTATTTTTGCAACACCAAAAGTCCAATAAAACAAACAAAAATTGCAAAGAAAACTCAAAAAACCAAATAATCGTGAGCCTTAGTGAGCAAGCTCACCTGGGTTGAATGGCTCAATGCACGACCCAAACAAGATTTGAATCCCGAGCACGCAACACCACTCACGAGGCTTCACCTAGGAAAATCTATGAGGTAAACAACTGGTTTGAAATTTAAAATCGTTCATAGTGTTGTAACAAATTGCGGTTACCTTCATGGCAATGAGGAACCCATTTGTTGCTTGCATGGCGGAAGTGGAGTCACTGGTAACATTCACTAACTAGCATGTACCCATCTCCTAACTAGTTTGTACCCAAATATGAACCGATCATTGAGCATCGTAGGTTGTGGTAAATGTTTGAAGGTTGCAGACGATGAACTAAGCAGGTAGTGGCGTGTAAGTGAAGAAAGAATGACAACTTGCTCGAATGAAAGGCTGAAAAGATGGCGATAAGAGTGAGGCACTGGGAGCATTCAATGCAAGTTAGCTCAAAAGAAATTTGGGGTGGCGTGGAGCTTAGGAGAGGAGAATTGCATTTAACACGATAATCGAGAAGTATAGGAAGTGGCGATGAGTGATAAATGTGACGTAGTGGATTCTTAGGGTGGCGGACTGATGATGTGGCAAGGCTATCAACTTCAGATGCGAATCCATGTAGGAAGTTGCACCCAAGGTGCCTACGTATCGGTCGATGGGTCATTTTTTTTATTTTTAAAATGCGTCGACAAATATCATCCTCCCACGTGGAAAAATAATTGAAATTTAAAAAAAGAAAAAATTATATTGTTTATTATTCATTTTTTCGGCTCCTCTCCCCTAGCCACTAAAGAATTTCTTGGACAATGTTTATATATTAATCATTATATGAGATACTTAGAATATTATGCAGTGGTGACCATCAAATTTTAGGCTTGCTGAAATTAATTATTTAAAATAATTAATATATAAATTTGAGGCCTCTCTTTGTACTTATTGAGTGAAATTAGAGCATATTTTTAGATTAAAAAATGGTTCCTTGTCATAGAAGTATGAGGTTAGAGATCCGAATCGTGTTCAAACCTATCTTTTAGTGAAGTGGGAAAATGTCTTTGTTATGGATTGTATGTTTTTAACAATATTTTTGGATCCACCCTTTCCAAAATAAAGTCTCTAATTGTATCACAACCATTAATTCTTCAGCGTGGTTCTCACCCTCCTCAGCGGCCGCCTTCTCCTCTTCTGCAGGCTGACCTGAGGTGGCCTTCTCGAGCACCAGCAGGGGTCGGTGGCAACGCTTCTGGGTGACCCTTTGGTAATGCTTCTAGTGGCGATTTTGGTTGGCTGGATACTACTAAATGGTTCTTGTGGTTGGATTTAGCAATCTCACCTTGTAAGGAGGACAAAGATAAAGAGAAATATGATGATGGTTGGGCTCTCTACTGATGTATGGGGAAGAAATCAAATGACAGGGAACCTCCGCCCTCTACTGGCACTGCTATAGCTACTTGATGACCTTTTGTTTTATTATTTTTGTTATGTTTATTGCTTTCTAGGCTTGGCCCATGTGACTTTGAACTTCTTGACTCTGCCCATATGACTCTCAGGGTGTGCCTTTTTACCACCCACCTTTTTTTGAATATGTATTTATATCTTTAATTTAATATAGTTAAATACCTATTCATAAAAAAAATGCCTTTTTTGCAATTTCTTTTCTTAAAAAAAATGTTTTGCAGTTTATGGTCTGTTGGAATTTTCTTGGGTGAATTTGTAAATTTTACTTATCAAAATTAGAAGAAAAAGCAAGAGCGAAGAAAATTAAGGATTGCAAAGTATGAATAACAATGAAACTTGTCTGTCAAACATGGTCTCTGTAGCAATCAGGAAACTACTTGCTTGACGTGTCTGGTTTTGCTTCATGTGATATGACTCGTAACTCTGCATGTGTGGGGAAATGGGGATTTTTCGTCAAGTTTATAGAGTGAATGCCCTAATCTATCAAACAATATGTGAAAAGCGGGGAAGAAAACAATAAAGTGTGACTACAGCGAAATGGTTGACAGTGTCATTCGATTCAGAGTTCAACATTCTACAAAGTGCAGCAAAAGTAGGTGTTTCCATATTTCTTCCTAATTATATTTCTATCTCAACAGAGCCCAGTCTATGCTCTTCTCACATCTGATGTTTTATTATAAATTTTATTTTCTTCGTTTCAATCTAGGACTTCTATGTGTGGTTGGAGTGTTCCATCACCGAGTTACTGGTTTCTTCATGGTCAGTCTATTGTGGGGTTGGGTGTGGTTTATTTCCAACATTCCTAAGTTATATTGTAGATGTTTGGGACTCCTATCTTGATTCTGATATCACATGTTGAATTACAATTCATACGAACCATCTAAGACTCAAATCTAAGACTTTCCATTTTTGAACTAACAATTGACCTCTCTCTAACTAGTTTATAGGTGATCTGGATGTGACTGGAATTTATCTCTCTTTTAATTTTCTCATCAAAATTGCCCTTTAGAACTAGATTATGCTAAATTTGGATACAACTTGCGTGAATGCATGAAGATATGTTTTTTGAATCATAGATGCAGCAGATCATATCCAGATAATATTATATTGCTACTAAATTATGGTATCGAATGGCTTGGGCCTATCCTTTAGTTTGCATAGAACACTCCAAAGAACCTTAAGAATGCCTGGAGAGGTTGTCCTCATTTTCTTCAGATTATATTGCAAAAGGTAAGAATAAGTATAATGAATGGTTCAAGCTTTAGAAAATCAGGAGTAAATATGCATTTTGTAAGGAAACTCCAATAACAGATTGTTTTCTCTCTGTTTGTGGGGAAGCACAGGCATAATCACTTTTCCACATCAATCTACTTTCAGAACTTATTCCTTGGCAAAAGGAACCTGCTTCAACTTCTGAGCAATTGAAGGCAAAGAGTCCTCCATTAAGAAAGGCTACGTCATGAGATTCTTTATCTGCTCAAGCTGTCCAACAGGAAAAATGAGAGCTTGTTTTAGGAAGCTTGTTGGATGGCATCCCCATTAAATGTGACAGGGATTTGGAAATTGAAGGTAGAGACCAAAGGCCTCTTTTCAAAATCAGGCTATATAGATGCTAACTCTCCTGTTTACAAGGGGTTTGAAGAAGCGAAAGCATTAAAGTTTGTTTATGTGGAATAAGAAACTTAATCCTTATCCATTTTTTCTAAACAATAAGACAATTGTTGGTGTTGAGCATAGGACAACTTTTATGATACTCTGTTCTAATAGTTAATGTGTCAAAACACATCTTATAGGTGAAGAAGAAAAACAAAATAAACATAACATAGCAACTGATGCATACATTCCTTTTATTCATTGCTCTATATTGTATTAACTGACAATAAACTCAATAATACCTATTGATTCAATGGTGAATTGGTTTACATCAACTACAAGGGTCGCTAGGTTACTACAGGAAGACTACTGGCCCCAAGGTTCAACAATTGGTATATGCACACATTTCTAAAGATTAAGAGGAACACAATTGGTTGTGCAGGATTGAATTTTAGAAAATTGTTCTCTACTACTGAAATAACCACCATATTGTCTATGTTGAATTTTATTCGAGCAAGATCTGCTTGAAAAATTTTAGACTTCTAAAGGAACACTTAATTGTTTTGGTTGCAGTCATGTATGAATAAGCTTAAATTTTCCTATTAATTGAAACTATTTTATGGAATAGTATGAAAATGACTGGGAATTATGACACGACAGGTAGGGGACAACTTAACATCAAGCTTGGCAAAGAAGTTCTCTATCCCCAGAACTTTGGGAATGTTGCACTTTTAGGTTTGATGTACTACAGTTTGAGAACTTTATACATATACGTATATTACCAAAATAAATGATTCTTTGTGCATAGAAGTTATAAACAGATTAACAAGACCAAATATATACGATGAAAGCTACTCTGTGAATAGAAGTTTCAAACGGATTTGCTAAACCGGATAAAAATAATTGCATTTAAATTAATTTTCTCAGGATTTGTATGCCTGTCACAAATATGATTCACAGCAATAACAAATAAGTTCAAATAAATGTTTTTGTCATTATTTTCTCTTTGCTTGAATCTGGTGCATCTTGCTCCTATACTATTAAGTTTTAAGTAGTTTGTTGAACCCTGAGTTATGTCTTCGTAATAAATGGGGTTTGGTAAGTAATTATCTGATCTATACACAAATTTGTAATGCTATATCACATAGATCAACTGGTTATAAAAAATAATTATTTTCTAATATCAAACATGTCTTTTGCATTTAGGCAGCTGTGATATGTAATTGGCTTTTAATCATCCTTTATTCCATGATTTTTTCAGTACTTTAAATTTAGAAACTTAAAACAGTTAGTAAACAAGGAATATAGATGAATGTGAAACATATGGAGATATGGTACAGATTGATTGGAGCATCTAGATGGAAATTCACACTAGTCCAATCCTTCACAACAGGCTGTATGCTAAGCTTTCATTAAAAATATTTGGGCACCCTTTCGTTTACGAGATAAATTGTTATCACCTGCCCACTAACCATTATCTTGCGGTGGTATCCATGTAATTTCTGATAACTTCCAATATAACAATATATTTAATTGAAACCAAATTTTATTGCAAGATAGCATACTGTCAAGTGTCAAACCTATTGCAGAAAAAGCTTATTAGTGGATATTGGCAACCTTCTGTGGTGCCCGTTTGAGATAGAACTCCCATGAATTACCATGAAGGCAGATCAAAAACTCTTTAGTAGCATGCATCTGTTTGTCAAGAATTTTAAATGCACAAAATAAACATAGAGTTGCAGCTCTAATTTTCAGTCAAGCTGGAAATACCCAAAATGCGGAGTAACAAAAATGAACTCAATGGAGACACAAAATTGGGCATGCAATATGTTCTTCTTCTATTCAATGACTAAAAAATGACAATACAAAAAACAAAAGCCTTCAAACTCAGAAAATAAACTCTAACTACAGATTACAACTTTCTTGGAGCGATTAGAAAATGCTCAACCAGATTGGTAACATTCAGGAGCTATCAGGAGCTCACTGTCAGGAGCAATCATTGCTCAAACATAAACAAAACACACAGTTGATGTTGTTAAGGAGCTATTAGGATCTCACACAAAATGTTCTTCACAGTCTGCTGGTGCAACACATTCTTCTTCAATTAACTTACTGAACCACTAGACTGGGAAAAACATTTCCTCTATTTGTCTCATTCAAAAAATCTCTCTCAAATTCAAAATTACCTACCACCATTAATTGGAAATTCAAAAATTTCTACTACATTCAATTCTGAGCAATCAGGAGATGCAGGGATGAAGATCCCAAAAAACTGTCATTGAAAAATGGCTCTTGATAGGTAGGTAAGGAAATGGCAGACTCAGGGGCAATAAATTTTCCAACACTCCCCTTTCATCCTAAGCCAACAAAATAGGATCAAACCTAATCCAAATCTACAACGCCCAACCTACTCCTTAGATGCTTCAAATTTACCTTGCTCAAAGGCTTGGTGAATATGTTTGCTAGCTGTTGCTCAAACCTACAAAATTTCATTTTGGTTTCACCATTTTCAACTAACTCTCTAATAAAATGATATTTTATTTCAATGTGTTTGATTTATCCATAAAACACAGGATTTTTCATCAAGGCTATCGATGAAACATTGTCACAAAAGATTGTTGTTCCATCCTCTTGTTCTTCTCTCAAATCTACCAAGATTCTTCTCAGCCAAATAGCCTGAGATGTTGTTGCATTTGCTGCTATATACTCAGCTTTGGCTATTGATAGAGAAACTATAGGTTGCTTCTTGGAAGCCCATGAAATAGCACTTGAACCCAAATGAAACACATAGCCCGATGTGCTCTTCCTATCATGCAAAATTTTTGCCCAATCACTATCAGTGTATCCGACTAGCCCATACTCTTTCACTATTGTGTACAACATGCAATATCCTTTAGTGTCATTCACATACCTCAGGATTCTCTTACCTTCTTGCCAATGGGTGTCTCTTGGAGTCTCCATAAATCTGGAAACAAACTCACTCCATGCATTATATCTGGCCTAGTTGCAATCAAGTACATCAAACTTCCAACCAAACTTTTATACATGGTTAGATCCACATTGCTACTACAATCTTCCTTGTTCAACTTTAGACATATGGTTGTTGGTGTTGGGGTAGGCTTGCTTTCAAGCATCCTAAATATTTTCAATATTTCATTTGCATATTTTTTTTAGAGAGAAAAATACCATCATGCATTTGTTTTACTTCTATGCCTAGAAAATATCTCAAAAGACCTAAATCTGTCATTTCAAACTCTCTTTTCATGGCCTCTTTAAAATCAAAAATGAGGAAATCATCATCCCCAGTAAAAACTAGATCATCTACATACAAGACAACAATCAAAATATTACCATTTGTTGCCTTGATGTAAAGAGTGTGTTCAGCGTCGTTTTTGCTAAAGCCATTGCTCATCAAATATGAGTCAATCCTATTGTACTATGCCCATGGAGCTTGCTTCAACCCATATAGAGTTTTCTTCAACCTATACACCTTTTATTCTTGACCTAGAACTTCATATCCAAAAGGTTGCTCCACATAAACTTTCTCTTTCAACACTCTATTAAGGAAGGCAGACTTCACGTCCATTTGAAACACCTTCCATTGTGTTGGGAAACAATTGCTATGACTGCCCACACAGTCTTCATCTTTACAACAGGGGCATACATCTCATCGTAATCTCTCCAAAACTGATGTTTGTACCCCTTAACAACCAAACATGCCTTGTGTCGATCTATGCTTCCTTCGGCATTGCACTTGGTCTTGTAGACCCATTTCACCCCAATAAATTGTTTGTTGGGAGGAAAGTCAATTAACTCCAATGTGTTGTTCCTCTCTATTGCATCTATCTCTTTGTCCATGGCCTCACACCATTTCTCCTCTTTCATAGTTTCTTCAAAATAAATCGGATCACTATGAGAAAACAATGCAAAATTCATGTTCTCATCAAACTCTTCATCATACTTTTTATCTTGGTAGATCTCCCGTAGACTCTTGGTCTTCTTTAGCATTAGGAAGGCGAGAGTGGGATCTGAACTTTCACTATTGTTGTTGCTCTACTGAACAGGCTGGGTCAAGAGTTGTTGGGAGCAATCAGGACTATTGGGAGCTGTTGGGAGCTCATCTGGAGCTGTCAAGAGCTCGTTTGGAGCTATCAGGAGCCAATCCTCTGGTTGTTCTGATCTGGAGTGATCAGGAGCGATCGAGAGCTCATCCAAAATTATTAGGAACTTGATTGGAGCTATCAGAAGCTACTATAGGCTCCATTGAATCATCATGTTGCACTTCATGTTCCTTTCCTTCAACATCAGGAGCAATCAGGAGTGATTGTGCCATCCCATGACTGATCTTCTAAAAACTCCACATCTTTGCTGATAACAATTTTTTTGGTGACTAGATTATACAGCCTGTAGGCTTTGGACTCTGAACAATAACCCATGAAGATGCACTTCTCACTCTT
>CM021103.1:567418615-567551767 GCA_007115665.2 Sequoiadendron giganteum | reverse complement strand
CAAAGTAGAGAGGTCCTTTGCCTCTTCAATAGCAATGACAAGTGCATCATAGCTTGTGGGTAGACACCTAAGGATTTTTTCAACAATCTTCCTGCTCCTTCATTATTTCTCCATTCGTTCTCAACTGGTTTATTAAACAGGAGAACCTTGTGTGAAACTCTGAGATGGTCTCACTTTCTATCATTTCAATAATCTCAAAGTCTCTTCGACATATTTGGATCTTCACGGATCTAAATTTTCCAGTCCCTTTGTAACCGGTCTAGAGAATTTTCCAAGCTTCCTTTGCATATTCAACTACTGCTATCCTAGGAAAAATGACCTCTTTCAAGGTTGCTTCTATCAAACTCAATGCCTTAGCATCCTTCTTTCTTTGCTCCTTCAATTGGGTCTTTTGGTTGTTTTTGAGAGCTACAAACTAAGCTAAGTCAGTGACATCCACAAACCCATTTATCAAAAAATCCAACAAATCATTTGCAACCAAGATTGTCTTCATCTTCTTTGCCTAGACATCATAGTTCTATAAATTAAAGGATGGTGGCTACTGCCAACTCTTCCCTTCATCTCTAGCCATTACTCTTACAAAAAAATTTGATACCTAGAAAAGAAAAATGTCCTAACTCACGAAGAAATGGGGCCTATGGCTCTGATACCATGTTAGGAATTTTAAATGTACAAAATAAACACAGAATTGCTAGTCTAATTTCTAGTTAAGCTGGAAATACCCAAATTCAAGAATAACAAAAATGAACTCAATGGAGACACACAAAACTGGGCATGCAATATTTTCTTCTTCTATTCAATGATTGAAAAATGACAATACAAAAAAACATAAAACTTCAAACTCAAAAAAAAACTCTAACTATAGATTACAACTTTCTGGGAGTGATCAGAAGTTGCTCAACCAGATTGGTAACATTCAGGAGCTATCATGAGCTCACTATCGAGAAAAAACTTTGCTCAAACATAAACAAAACAGACAGTTGCTATTGTTTAGGAGCTATCAGGAGTTCACACCGAATTTTCTTCACAGTCTACTGCTGCAACACATTCTTCTTCAACTAACTTACTGAACCACTAGACTGGGAAAACATTCCCTCTATTTGTCTCATTCAAAAAATCCCTCTCAAATTTGAAATTACCTACCGCCATTAATTGAGAATTGAAAAATTCTTACTACATTCAATTATGAGTAATTAGGAGATGCAGGAATGAAGATCCCAAAAAACTGCCATTGAAAAATGGCTCCTGATAGGTAGGTAAGGCAATGGTAAGCTTAGGGGCAATAAATTTTCCAACAACATCTTGGCTAGGGACTAGGGAGAGAACTATTTGCTTCTGCAAGACTTTAACTCTAATTTGGTTAAATGGACACGATGTTGGACCTCGTCTTTTGATTTTCAAGTAAGATGCATGTCATGTAAACAGGTCTATGAGAGTTAGAAAACAACAATATAAGCATTAGTACAATGCATGCTAAGCACAAAGGTCTATACAAGGTGTCAATAAGAGCTCTAAAGCTGTCAATTTCTTTGCATTTTAGATTTAAAGGCAAATAGTCAAACAAAGAAACATAAATTGTTTCAACACACAAATATTTCTTTTATTCATTCAATTTGTGAAAATGGATTACATCAATGCCTCAGACTGTCTTCTCAATACAAAAGAGAAGGGCCTATTTTCAAATAGCACGAAGACAAATTCTATATAAAGATCACAACCTCAAAAAGAAGGCACTCAACATCCCTTATCCTGACACTACACTCACACTACCCTCCCAAAGGAAGACATCCTCGACCATTTCATTGGCAAGAGTTGGCAATGCCATTTGCAATCTCATGTTCAAATGAGCCATCCAGAAGAATCCCACAAAAGGTGGCTTTGTATGCCTACATTTTATAGCACAAAGATTTAGCAGAGATTCATTAAGGCATCCTTGCTGCATCAGTGAAGCCTCATGCATGCAAGATGTATTTTTTGATAGTAATTGGTAACTACACTTATTCATTTCACTTGATATACCATTTGCTTGGTCCAATATACTATCACAAGAAAACCAAAATAGTTCAATTATTTGAATTTACCTAGGCTGCTAGAAGTTTAGATTCTCCATGGAAAATTTTCATTAGGCAAAGAAAATCTTAGATTTTCAAGTTCTATTTGTAAGATTTGCTACAATTCTCAAGAATTTCTTCTAGGGACTTATCTTGTTTACATAGTTTTTCTCCCTTAGTAGCCTATTCGATAGAAATTGTTATATGTCATTGATATTGGCCATTTGGATATAAAAAGAGTCTTAATGAAACCATTTATATACTTCAAAGTTGTGTTTGCTCATTTGGCTTCATCCGCTTTTACTGTTAAATAATGAATGATAGATAAACAAAATAAAATTAGGGATTCAAAAACAATAACACAGCACAAAGATAGACAAGAAGGAAAGACAATTTTTTTTAATGTGATTCACCAAATGGCTACATCCACTTTGAGCAGGGGATTACTCTTTTTATTAAATCTAGAATCAAATTCTCATACAAATATATCTGCATCTATCTATATCTACAACAACTCACAATATATTCTTCTCACTGTTGTTCCTGGAGAAAATACACTCCACACCAAGAATAGTCAATCCATAGACTGCATGCCAAAGGAATTACATGCAAGGTTCAAAACTAAATGAGGGAGCTATCAGAACCGTTACACAAAGTAAAGGATTGGACTGCATTAATAGAGGCATTACACCAAGATTTACCCATAATGGATCTGCAAGTAGGTGGACTATTCGTGTTCCCACTTAACCTGAACTAGTTTCACATAACTTGATTGAATTTTTGTGCAAACTCTTTTTGTAACCTTTGGTAGGGACTTGCGCTGCAGTGCAACCCATGTTGTTAAAAAAAAATTGAGGTTAAGTGGGAACTAAATGAGGGAGCTATCGGAACCCTTACAAAAAGTAAGGGATTGGGATACATTAATAGAGGCATTACACCAACAATCTCCAAATTGTAGTCCAATCCAAGCTACAAGAGCTACATCGAGATATTCCCCCACTCCAGGGATTTACATCAACCCCAACGAAGATTTTAGCTTCACCAAATTCTATTACAAAAAAGCTTTGGATGAGCCTCCTCCAAAGCACATCAGATTTAATAACCTCCATGGATTTTAACCTTTCCATTTCCTCCCCCACAGCTAGAATCAAATCTAGACCTTCACCATAGCCCCAATCCAAAATTTGTTTTGTACACCACCAGTACTCTTGAAGGGTCTCCCCTTTCCATGCAAACATAGTTGCACTATCATATCCACTAGCATATGAAGTAGCATCAGGACCACTTCGATAACCATACCCAACACCAATGGGCTCCATGTCAACATCAATGACATTACCAAACCCCATCTCAACCAATGAGTTTTTTTGTATTTCCTACAGAAGCTTTTGCACTACCTGCAATCAATTCATTCCACTCTACCTCTACTTCTACAATCTTCATCAATAAATCATCTCTCTCTTTTTCTTTTTGATATCCAATTTCCTCAAAGGCCTTATTCTCAACCTTTCCAAAATCTTCTAGCATGTCAAAATCCTTCCCTCCTAAATCCCGCTGGGCCCTTTCCCACACATACCTCGCTTGGGTAGTGCTCGGGAAATCAAGATCAACATCACTCATAAGAACTTCAATGGCAAGATCAATAGCCAAATAGACAGGAGATTCGTCTACTTCCATTGGCACAATTTCATCTAGGTCTATGTCACTATTCGTAATTGTCACCACAACTCCCACTTCATTGTGACTCTCTAGCACATCTGATTTGTTGCCTTCTGCAATCACTAAGACTACTTCCATTGGAAAATAAAATCTAACCTTTTTCCCTATAGATAGAGTGCTATAACCATTCCTTGAACACGTTGTGTTTGAATCTTCTACCTCTTGCTCCAACTTGAAAAAAAGAACTTCATTATCAACAAAATAAAATATTTCTTCTACCTCTTTATCTTCTCCGGACTGAGCCACAACACTTTTTATTTCTTGCATCTGCTCCATGTCATTGCTAGATTCCATCATGCCAAGAAACTCCCCAATAATAGAATCAAATTCATCATTTAATTCATTCAAAAACATATGATGAATAACTCCCACTTCATCATGACTCTCTTCATGGCCATGGCACATAGACATGAGAGCTTGAACCCAATCATCCCAACTGGGACTTTCTTCCATATCTGCTTCATCCATTCTTTTGGGAATTCTTCAAGATTCCCAACCAGCTTCACCACTGAGTTGCTTCGTTGAGCTTCATCAGCATAGCTCTGATACCAATTGTTAAATAATGAATGGTAGATAAACAAAATAAAATCAAGGATTCAAAAACAAGAACACATCACAAAGATAGACAAGAAGGAAAGATTTTATTTTTTATCATGGTTCACCAAATGGCTACATCCACTTTGAGCAGGGGATTACTCTCTATATTAAATTGAGAATCAAATTCTCATACAAATATATCTACAGCTATCTATATCTACAAAAACTCACAATATATTCTTCTCACTCCTGCTCCTGAAGAAAATACACTCCACAGCAAGAATAATCAATCCATACACTGCATGCCAAAGGCATTACATGCAAGGGTCAATACTAAATGAGGGAGCTGTTAGAATCGTTAGACAAAGTAAAGGATTGGACTGCATTAATAGAGGCATTACACCAACATTTACCCCTAGTGGATCTGCAGGCAGGTGGAATGTTCGTGTTCCCACTTAACCTGAACTAGTTTCACATAACTTGCTTGACTGTTTGTGCAAACTCTTTTTGTAAGCTTTGGTAGGGACTTGCGCTATAGTACAACCCATGTTGTTAAAAAAATTCTGAGGTTTTTTAAGCCCATAAAGTTGCAGTGCTGAATGTTTAGTAATGAAATAAATAGCTTATAATATTTATTTTTTTAGTCTTGTACATATTAAATCAAGTGGAGTCATTTATCGTGTTAGGAAATTAAGGTTTACATATAATAAATTAGTTATTAGGTCAGTTAGCTGGGTGGAAAGTTATTCGACTTTATAAAGTCAATGCATTGGATGTAATGTGATGGATTATCATAATGAAATTACTCTTTATTTTTTGTTTTTGATTCAAAGAGTAAGATTAGGTAATTGATCCCATACAAAATAACAACAAAAAATAGGCCTCCCAACTAGTAGTTCAAGCCATATGCAGGACTATAAGCCAACAAAAAAACAACACAAAAAGAAGAAACATCGTTAGATCATAAAACAAGAAATAGTCTAAAACATAAAATGGGATGTCACATAAGCCTTCGAGTGACAAACACATAGACCCCAAAACACAGAACCAACAAAAACTAAACTATTCCTTTTGATAGTTAATTAAGTTCCATTCCATTTTTAATAGTTCCAAATCATTTCACTAAGGGTCCTCTCCTTTGCTAGCATTTTCCTCAATTGGTATGTCCACATCCTGAGTAGCTTCCAATTTTTTTTGCATTTTTCTTACCTTTTATAGTTCGAACACGGTCCCAAAACTTTCCCTATTCATAATCCCATAGGTAAAGAAATAAAACTATTGAAGGAATTGTCCAATTTATTGAATTTTCTTATAGAGAGTTGATCTGGATCTTATAATTCTGGAGGATCATATGCTCATGTTCCCCCTCATCCTTTGATCTTATCATTACCTTCACATTCTCTTCATCGTAGTCCTTGTCTACAAGTTTGACATCCTCTTCATCTTCCTCAAAGTCAACCTCTTCTTGCTCTTAAAAATTCTCCTTTGCCTCCTCTTCCATACTAGTCATGATATCTCTCAGGTCCTCCCCTAACACTACTTCCAATTCTTTTTGTCTCGGATCATAAGCCTCCTCTTGTATAGGAATATATTCCTCACCACACAACCCTTCAACTTTTTCTTTAAAAGAAAGCATTTTTCCTTTAACATTTTGGCCAGTCAGTCTATCTGATATCCTTTCCACTTTTTCACTACTAAAATCCTCAATATATCCTTCCTCCCCTTCATTAGGAATTTCTATAATAACCTTCTTGGTTTTCCTTAAATCTTCTTGTTCTAGGCCTTTACATTTAGCGCTAGAAGTTTTATCTACATTTTTATTTGCTTGAGAGGGAGGAGGAAGATTGTTCATCCCAAACAATGGGGTTTTTTGAAGTAGAGGGTTTAGCTTGAGATTTCTTGATTTGAGAGGGAGGGATATACTAAATTTTTTTCATAAACATGTCATGTGAAGCATCATTATGAGGGGAAGCAACCTTTAAAAAAGCATCAAAATTATGGGAACCCAATTTCAATTTCTTACTAGTGCTAGGGTTATGTTGGAGCAAACTAGGCTTCTTGTTCATTGTTTTTGTTATTATTTAGAATGTAATTCTTTAGTCTTACTCTTCTTTTTTTTCTACTCTACATTGGTATCAGAGAACTTCCATTTCTTGTGTTTGGACAATTATCTATAGATATTTTTTAAAGGGGAGTGACAAATCCAACATAGGGTGTTAGAGGCATATGAATCTAACATAACTTTGAGAATACAAATAAAGAAAAGAATGTAAATAGTTTCAAAATAAATTAAAATAATTTTTAAGTTAATAAAATAATTAACATTTTTATTATGATAATAGTATTTATTTTATAATAAAATTAATAATATAGGTTAAAAACGCAAATTTGTGTCACACTTTTGACCAACTAAATAGTTTCAAGTAAACCAATTTTGCCCTAAACAATTTTGAGAAAAATAGTTTTTCCTAGAAAAACAATTTCACTCAAAACTATACAAATTTTTTCTCTTTATAAGTTTCAACTATGTCTCAACCACATTGAAACATTTTCGACCAAAATCCTTTCAATCAAAATATTTCACTCAAAACCATCTATGTGGCATCCTTGTTGGCAACCACCTCATATTTTCTTAGAATTTCATGATTCAACATTCCACTTGAACATAATATTTTTTAGTCAAAATTAATTAAAAAGAAAAACTAAAAATATAGTTTTGCAGAGCTTAGACTCAAGAATTCAAATATATATATTTTTTAAAAATAATGTAAGTAGGTTGTTAAAATAAAAAATGAGGTTGATTAGAAATTTAAAAATGCTAAAACATATTAAAATATTTTGAAAATTATATGGTGCTCTAGAGGAGAGAATCCTCTCCAAAAAGGTGTAATTAGTTTTTTGAAAATGATAAAAAAAATAGACAAAAGTTGATGTCAAGTGAAAACTACCAAATTTTGGTAACTTTGACTTTAAAACATTATTACAAAGAAAATATATATTGAATTTTTTCTTCTATGCACTAGATATTAAACTTATCTAATTCGGGAAAAAAAAGGAAAAATTAAAATTCTTTTCTCTTTTTTATGTGATGTTGACTTGGCATCACTTTTTCTTGAAATTTTCAACACTTCAAAATATGCTCTTAGATTTATAAAAAAAATCAAAATGTACCATCATAAATTTTCACCCTTGACAATTTCACACTAGGTTTATATCCCCCTTATATTCTTGGACCTAATTTTTCTTTTAATCTTCCCATTTTATGATAATGTTTTAGGAAATCAGAGGTGAATTGGGGATTAAGAATCAACATGTTTATTTAATGCTTATCAAAGACCCAAAATAGGTTTCGACTAAGGTGATAGTTCCCTTGTCCAACCTATTTTAGCACAAATCCACATATGTTGGTGTTGATACCTTAACATCTAGAAATTTGAATTCTATTATCGATCGTTGGTAATTAATTTATGTGAAATTAAAGAATTGCATATAAATACAAGTATTTTTCACCATTTTAAACCCTACGAAATCCTGGAAAGTTCCTAAGGCAATTGAGATCATAATTGAGCATCCTAAAAGGAAGTCAAGAGTAGAATTAGCATAACTATTGTAACATTATTTTAGTTAATCATCATGTTAGTAATTGTAATGTCATAAAATTGTACCCCATGGAAATTTCACATTTGTGCACTTGCCCCTCGCATTTATGGTGCCAAGCCACATTTATGAAAAGAACCTTGAGTTAGAATTCTACGATTTCAACTCCATAAGGACCAATGATGAAGCCACAACATCCTTCCATCTTATTTCTTATAAAATATTTGAGTTGGATACTTATGCACATGTGGATATTTGTGTGGTGTGCTAGCATCCTTGAGCTTTACGAGTTCAAATGAGGAATCTCAAAATCTTGGCCCATGAAACATGTCATCATGGCTAAATTCTAAGTGTAATGGCTCTTCTCGCCCATGAAACTTAACAAAACTATCTTTTTCACTCTCATTTGCAAGCATTCTCACTCTCTCTTACTCTAACTTGCTTCTCTCCTCTACATCACGATTTTACGATGAAGCTCTACTAGATTGAAGTCTCACCAACAACCAAAGTTCTCTTGCAAGTTCTCAACATCATGTCTATCAAGACAAGAGGAAGCCACAGACTGTTGGTATTGCTCTCTTGCTCTCTTGTCTATTTTCTAGCATATTTATTGTGTCTTTATTTTGTGATATAGGTTCTCCTCCATCACAAGGTTTTCTTTTATCACTATTGTGTCTACTTTACTTTGCGTCTTTTATTATCTTTATCTATCTAGCTATCCATGGAGGTGGTAACACCAAAGCAAGGGTTTGATTGAGGAAAGCCCCAAAATAGCCCCAATATTTTTCCTCATTCACCTTGTGTGTAGGTTGATTGTGTGAAGCTTTATGGGAGGCTTTGAAGCCCATGAATTCTTGTAAGTTAATACCTCACCCTCCTTGTCATTTATTTGCATTGATTCTCTCTATCAAGTTTGTAGATTAAACAAACCTTAGATTCTAAATAGTTAGTAGATTCATTGGGTTATGTGCAAAAGGTTTAGTTCTCTATCATACAAGACACCAATGTGTCCTTGAGATGACAACTCATCATGTTTCTTTCCCACTCTCGCATAAACATCCTTTGGTCGAGAGCTTGTCCTAATGTCACAAGAATCTCTACAATCTTCTCTTTTGGTCGCCAAAGTCCTTCATTTATGATCATTCTGAAAACTATGTTTTAAACACATTTTTGCAATCTCTTTCATCTTGAATCTTTTGGTTAGTCTGGAGGTGACGGAGGGAAATTTGCTCCCTTTAGACCCTATTTGTCTTGGGTCTTGTGAGTAGCGAATCCCCTCCTTCATAACAATGAATCATATTTTCATGTGATTTTTTTATGTTTCATGTTCATTTGTTTTGTGAGTACTTGCACTTGCAAGACTTCAAATCAAGCATCTAATTCTCCCTAATGGTGATCAGTACAATGACTTTAGTCCATCAAGAAATGCAAATCTAAGTGGTAAGTTCCAACAATTTCCAAATTTTCCCATGTTTGTCCATTAGCTTTTGCTTGATTGAGGGTAAGCTCTCTTTTAAATCACCATAGCCATTATGGAGGTAGAAATACAAAAATGGAGTTTGACTTAGGCAAGCCCCTATATAACACAACTCTCCCCCCTCTTTTACATGTGTAGGTTACAAATTTGAAGTGAATTTGGGAGAGGATTGAAGACCTAATTGCTAAATCAAGCATTCAATCCTACAAGTCAACAAATTAGGGAAAATGGATTTTATCAGTAATACACAATGTTTTGACATTGAGTCCAAAAAGGAATACCCTCCATATAGGGACTGATTGAGATCTAAAATATATTTTTGAGTGTCTGCACTTCCAGGTCTAGGACACCAATGCCTCTATCTAGCTAGAACAAGCTCAAATTTACATGTCAGGTTCCTATGTGTCTACACTCTACTATTCTAAACTCTGTTTATGGCTTCCAGTTATGCATTTACCTAAATTTATAATAGTTTGTTGCATTTTCATAGTTAACCTAGGTGCATCTTTACATTATCAAATTTAGTTTATTAATCAATATCAAAACAACCCCAACACAAAGAACTAAAACCCCAATCCCCATTTTGGCTCTTCCATTGAGGTTAGTATCCAAGTGGGTGTTTGCAATCAATTTTAGTTCTTTCCACTATGATGTAGGAATAGATGTGATTTAGACCCTAGATTCTCTTTTCCCACCTCACACAATTTAACAATTTTTGAAAAAATTGAAAAATTACAGGCATAAACTTCATTAAGAGTTTTATATTTCAAATTAGTTTACATCATTTTAAAATTCAAAATATAAAGACCACTTTATGTGATTGAAGTTGATTTTTTTCGTTTGTGTTGACAAATTCTTGTATAAAAGTGTGACAAAATTTTATGGTTTTACCCTATAATAATAATGGTAAACAAATATTTTTTATAATTATTAAATAAAATTTAAAAATAAATACTTTAGAAAATATCAAGAAATATAATAAACATTAAAAAATAAAGACAATAAATGTGAATAAAATATTATACATAAATTATTAAAAACTAGAATAAAGATTCATCAATTAAAATTTCTCTAAATACATAGATTAGAAATGTATCATGATGATCATATGTGTAGCATATTAAGAAAAGTTTTAATATGTAACTACATATGTTGTTATGATATCACTTATTATCACCACTAAGTGTATTGATAAGTGGATCTTTAATAATATGAATACTATAAAACATAGGATCTAAAACATCATGAAATATAGAACTTTCCACACATGTGTATCACTAGCATATGCTAGTTGAGAGGTATGATCATGATTTTTAATATCATGTGGCTTGCAAAGCCAAGGAGACCATCAATGAAAAAGAATCATAGAGGTCCTTATTATATACATCATTAAAAGACAAAGGAGTATCATCTCATGTAACAAAACCTTGTATGCATTCAAAGAAGATAGGGCTAAAGCACTAAATATAGAAAGCATGAGATCACAAATAATGTTTACAATAGATATATAAACTATAATATTAACACATGTGATAAAGCATAATTAACATTAATATATGTACAACATGAATCAAAGTGGCATCAACCAAGTCATGAAAAAATAAAGAACATGCACTATCATTGAGAGACACATCACTAGTGCTAGAAGTAATAAAATCATCATTGATATGTAAACTTAGAGCATCTTTACAAGGCTTGTCAATAGCATGACCAATAACAAACACATTACTGAGATCCTCAAGAAAAGCTATAGGAACAAAAGCATGGATAATGGAGTTTGTGGATGTAAGAGGAGAACTATAATGAGATATAAAAGAAATATGTTTGCTAAGTATCACATCACATGATGCAATATTCCATGATGTATTATGAAAAAGTAGTGTTAGGTCGTGATCATTATTTGCTACACAAGATGTCTAATCGATATGAAACTTGTAGAAAAATGAATTAAAGTCCTCTAAAATGGATGAAAATGTGATAATAAGTTTTATGAAAGATGAAAGAGATAATATGAACTAATGTATGCATAGAGAAAAGAACATTATCTATCTATACTACAATGAGATAATGCCCTTAAGGATTCATGGATAAGGTGTAAGAAACTGTGAAAACACATTAAGATCCTTGATATATGAATGGACATAGGCAAAAAAAATGAGTTATGTACAATCCATAACAAAAGTTTTAACAATAAGGAACAATCAAAAGAAGCATGGGTAATTAAGAATTTAAAAGATAAAAAACAACGAATCCAAACATTAACCAATATAAATTTGAGTTGAAATGAAAGATGACAGCAATCAACAATATCAGATCTAAAACACTCATTACAATACCAAAAAAATTTACAATCATTTAACAAATAAGAAAAAGAAAGGGGTAAAATGTGTACCTTTAACCTTACAATAATAAGCATGCTATCAGATCTAAAACACTACTAAAAACACTCATTACAATACAAAAGAAATTTTACAATCATTTACCAAATAAGAAAAAAAAGGGTAAAAATGTGTACCTTTAACCTTACAATTTCCCTGACCAGTTTATGTATATTATAATAGTTGGAAGGTTTGTTTAGGATTGTGAATAATGATTTAGAGCCGCGGGTCCTTTGATGGGCACGCTAATATGTTTTTGTTATTGTGATGATATAAAATATATGTAATTTATTAAATATATCATTATTTTTTTATAGAAGTAGGTGAAATAATTTTTATTGTAAAGTATTAAAAATATTAAAATTATATTATATTATGTTTCAAATTTTGATTTTTTAACATACATGTGTGGTGGAAAATCCCACTAGCCACAACAAGATTCTAAGTTTGAATGTTAGTTTAATCAAGATTCTCTATAATGGACCTATAATTCCCTTTAGAAATAAATATAATCCTTATTAAACTAGTAGAAAATAATTAAAATAAAAATATATGCAAATAAGACAAAAATAGCTCAAATAACTCTTATATCTGATAGTGTACATAAACTCCAAGCCCTTCGGAATGAATCTACACCTTTACACTATTCAATAATTTGAGCTCATTTAGTGAATGCAGGTTCATTCAATATTTAGGAAAGAAATAGACTTCATTGATTACCATTTTTGGTAGGAAGTTTAAAATTGCTATTGACTAATTAATTTTTGAAGAGTATAATGTTTCAAGTAGAATTTAGAGAGATGGAACACCTTTTGCAAAAAATCTCACTTCATATTCTACTATGTTTGTATTGTGATTGGTAGAGTAAGATGAAGTTGGGCTAAACCAACATATATATCTTTTAAAAATCTATATAAAATACACTAAGAGATATACTTCTTGAAACATCTATTTTTTTAATTTTTTATATAAGGACAAGAAACATATCAAAAAACATATATAAATTTTGAAAAGATATATATATAAATTATTTAATAATATTAAAAGTTAGCTAACTAATAACTAATATCAAGTAATTAAAATATTAAATAGAAATTCTTTAAATGCATTTTATTAAATTTTTTATATTTTTTAACATTATTTTTACACTCCTTCAAAACCTATTTTGTCCATATGATAAAAAAATAATGTTAATAATAATAATAATATTTAATATTTTTTAAACACATCTTATTAAATATTTATATATTTTAAATATTTTTTTAAAAAGTAAATAATAATTTTTATTTTAAGAAAGAATAAGAAATATATTCTAAATGTATATTAAGCATGGTAACAAAAACTATAAATATAAAGACTCCTAAGTTAAGCCTCGTCCAAATAGAGATCCAATCACGTGTAGACTATATTTGGTACATCAAAAACTTCAAATATACCATAACAAAGAGTCTATGAATAAACAACCTACAAGATTATGTGAAAAACAAAACAAAAAATAAAAAATGAGAAAAATCTCAAAATTAACAAACCATTATAATACAAATTATCAATAAAATATTACAAACTATATAATTTCACTCAAAATAGTCACAAATACATCAATATATTCCTTCACTTGTAAGACCCTAGATTCAATATATTTTACTTACTTAGCCAAAGCTCTTAGATAGAGATTATGAATTTGCATATACCCTTTTGTCGAATTGATAATTGGAGAAGATGTTGGAGTGAAAAGACACTGAGATGGGGGGGGGGGGGAGTGAATCAGTGTCATTAACCGTTTTGACAAATTTTACTAAAACTGAAATAAACCAAGTGTATGCTCTCATATATCAATGATAAACTCATTCATGTATTGAATGCAATCACATAAACTAAAATGAGAATAGTGAAACATAGCATTTTGAAGAATTCATGCAATGAATCAAATGAACCATAGATATTCAAATAAACACAAGATACGTTGTAATGTCCCTACCTATCCTGTCCTATGATTCGCTTGTTGATTAGGTTTAGGATTTCTTCTTTCCAAAAGTATGTTCTCCTAAATTCAATAATCCTAAATTTGAGTCCTGTATTCCATATATCAACAACACATTTGTTAGCATTAATATCTAGTAATCCAAATAAGACATAATCACCAATGCAGATTGCAAAACATAAGAGAAGTCACTCAGTCGATCAGGGGAGAGGAACCCTTAAGGGCCTGCGGTCTACCACCTTCCAATGCCCAACCCGTAACTCGGGCCTGTGGAGCAGAATGCCTAGGTGGGACCCTCACCCCTCCATGACCCAACCCTAGCAATGGGCCTATGGGGTAGACTACCCAACCCTTGTTATGGGCATGTGGGGCAAAACTGCCCAACCCATGGGCCTATGGGGCAGACTGCCCAACCCTTGCTTTGGGCCTGTGGGGTGGAACCTAGGTGAGGTTTTTAGACGAACCACTTTAAGTTATGATTCAACGCTCCTGGTGGGATTACACACAATTCAGACAATCGACATGCAATCATTAATACTTCATTTGTATTTACACATTTTATTTAATATGATCAAACAATTCCTAGAGTCCTAATATAAAGGTATGTCAAAAATACATAGCTAAATTGAGAAATATTCTTATCTACATATTCATTATGTCCTTTTTGCCATTTAATACATCCTGCAAGTCCAATATTAGTAGGAATCAAATATAAATGTAGATTAATCATCATTAAAGCCATATCTACAGAAGATAAACCCTTTGGCCTCTTGATCAATCAGGGACTACATAGTCTGCCTAAGTTCAATACCAATTCCCAGTATAATGAATCTATTTCTAGCTTCGGTAAAGAAATAATGGTTCCAACACATCATAGGGGATTGTGTGCATTCCAAAATAATACATAGATCGGTTGGGTATTCAAAGTTCATGCAATATTGTTATGTCAGATTGAGGACAATTAAATATTAAAGCTAAGTGAGTAATCTCACCTGAAATCGTTATAAGGTCTCCCCCATGTATTTGTCTCAATGTTTGTTTCTTAGTCTTCTACTTCAGGATATTCGGGTAGAAATACAACTGGTAACTTTAATGATAAGCTCTACTTTCCTTTCAGGGGCTAATAGTATTTGGAAATAATTCACTTTTATCCTTCTTGAATATATATCGCTATCTTGTAGTTGATAATAAATTATCGTTTCTAATTCTGAAAAGTTAACTCTATTTTCCTGCCCACCTCCTCTTTCCTTCATATTGCCTTTATATCTTATGCCTAGATATACGGGTGCGTCCCTTTGAACAGTAGTGTCTGTGACTTCTCACTCTAAATTAATCCTCTTTAGATAAATATTAATCATTTCCGTTAATCCTAAATTTGCCTAGCTGTAATCTTTGATTTTGATGGTATAGACTTTGATTGCGGTTTCTTAATACGTCTGAATATGACTTTCCTCTAATATTGAATTTGTGATATTTGTAATAGAATCCCAAACCTGAGTGGACCGGCCCATAGGAAAGACGATTATGAAAATGTCTCCATAAATGAGATGGAGGCTACGACATTTCTATGAAACTAATGGTTGCAGCCGATAAGTTTGAATAGTCGACTCAAGGCATAGACGTACTCCACAGTAATTTGTGTAAGCTATGTCGATACCTCCTGCATCATTGTATAGTCGTGATTTCAAGCGGTACTCCATATTCTCATCTGTGTGTTATCGAACCTTTACTGGTACACTCGAGATATTGGGCATCCCATCAATCCACTATTAGCATTCCCATCTTCAAGATTCTAGATATATGTAACTGAAGGCTTTATATTCTCTTCGACATAGAGGACGGGTTGAAGTGCGGACTCATTGCATGAATTAGAAGCCGTGTGATCTCAGGTTTCCTCACAAGCTTCGTGTTCCCCATTCGCTAAGTACCAAGAACGAATGCAACGGTAATCGAAAGTCTGTGTTGGTGACGCTGTGGGTACTTTGAGAGCAGGTTCGTAAGCCAACAAGAAATCATAGTAAGTTAAATCAATACAGAGACAAATATCTTTTGTAAGGTCGCTGTATAAACCCCCGATGGTCTCAATAATTCATCATTTGGTGATGTGATTATTACTCAACGTTCCTTGTTAACTATATTCCTATTTTTATATGGGATTCTTTAATATTTTTATTATTACAATATTAGTTGTTCTATATATGTATAACTATAATTATGATATGATAATATAATGGGCGTTGCTTTATATTTGAATTTTCAATATTATAATTATGATAATTACAATAATAACGTTGCATTGTAAATTGGTATTGTCTATATATTATTTATTATCATGATTATGATATCTTAGTATTTGTACCTCGGTCTACTACTTGACTTATTATAATTATAATGTTATCGTGATAATTATAATTGTCATGAGATTTAAATTGTATTTCTGTAGATTTATATTTTGATATTGCTTTAAAGCTCCTATAATCTGTATTCAGGTGTCATGGTTTTGGGGATCACGATATCTATAATATAATAATTATAATTACAATATTGTCTTTGACAATTGTAATTATAAGGGTATCAAATCATTAATATTTTTAAATATGTCTTTGTTACCTAGTTGCCCAATTTTGGGGACATGACATATGTCGAGTGGAAAACCCTCCTTTCATTTCAATAATCATTTTTGACAATGCGTCATAGGTTGTTTTCTGAGCACCAACCCCTCTTTTAGAAACACCAATTTCAAGGAGCACCAACCCCTTTTATGTTTTCAGTAAACCATACAATGTTACAGAGGATCTCTTTGTTTCTCTGATTTCTGTCAAGTGCCTCTTGACAGACAATCTTTACAATTATCAAATGTCAAGAATGACACTTCAGAATTCCACCCATTGTCAAGCCTTAAGACAGCTTGAGGAAATATCTCATATATTTTATTTTCAATCTCAATGCTCAACTTCTCCTTAATACATTCACAGCTTGATATGTTCTCACACTTTTTTTCACATACTTTTTTCATAGATCTTTTCAAAACAGTTAACACTGTCTTTCAATTTTTCTCAACTAGTAAATAATAACCCCTATTTTTAACTTTTATATTTTTCCTTAATGTTAAGGTCCTAATCTCTCTGTTGTCTTCTTATTACAGATTTTTTCATTACAGTTCATAGAGGGTTACAACTATAGCTTGAAATTACAATCCTAGAAAAAGTAAATCAAAGGTGAATATCAGGTTACCCACTTCCTATCGAGCAACCCATGCCAGATATTCCTGTGTCCCTGAGAGATAGATCTTGTATTATGACAAGAATAGAATATCAGTATGCAAATATAGAAATGTGACTGAATACCCAAGGTTTCCTTCTCAAGTAGCCTGCACAAGCAGTGCTTAACGAACCAGCATTAAGATAATACATATTCCATAAAAAAATAGCCACTGAAATTGTTGCTCAAGTAAAGTAACTGAAAAAACAATTCTCTACAACCGAAATCCTTTAATCATGCTTTAAAGAATAGTTGTAAATGAACCCAGGTAAGAAACTGAAGAGATTCGAAGATTTCATGACTTCCCCCAAACCAAAAAACATTATCTCATAATTCAGATGTAGTAAAACTACTGTGAAATGCAATTCTAATCATTGGAAATCATTTTAGTTTTGACTGAGAAAAGAATAAACTAAATCTTCAACTTCCATACAGAATCAAACACTTATCTCTCATTAACCTTGCTAGTGAAGATAACGGTTCTGCAAAGCCGACTAAATATGAATATCTGTGAAGACCAGAGATGAATTTTCCATGAGAAATTTACCAGATCTGCAAAGTAGCTGAGCAACCCGAGCTCCTTCCTCATTCGAGCTCTTACCCAATGGTAGGAAACTGACAAGTGAATCAACCATTGTAATGGTCTTCCAACTTTCTTATACGCTGTCAAAGATTTGTAGAATGCCAGCAACAAACACAGTGAAACGGTTGTGAGTGGGTTTCCATGGTGGTGACCAAGTTAGGTTTCCAAACCCACGAACAAGTGAAACAAAAGATTGACCTAAAATTCCTTAACAAACAAAAGATCGATGACTATTCAAATGTTGATAATCTTTGAAGTCCGAAAGGACTAACATAATAATTCACAAAATCATTTTTCCATTTGAAGTCCACGAACTATCAAGAGACCTGCATGTCGACCAACATTATTACCATTTTCCAATTATTGTTAAAGTGATAATATCGACCAAGTGATCCTTTGAATAAATTGACATGTGACCACTTTACATATCAAATGCCGATTGTCTAAGACATGTTTGATTCCAAATAATCAAAGCCAAGTCACTTCGAATGTGACATAAAAAATAATCAAAACTTTATACCTATTGTCGGCCTTAAGGCCTAGAATCATTATGAACCATTAGACCTAATTCCAATACAAATAAAATATCAATTTGAATACCTTTACCCAAAGTCGATTGCCACCTTATAATGCCACTGAAACTCAATGTATCCAAAGCTTTTTGAACTGAAATAGAGGTTGATTTCATGATATGTTCACTATGCCATTCACCCAAGCCAAATATCAAAAACCATATGCAAAAGAGTGAGCAATGTGTTTCTCAAAGCCCGAATGCAATATAATAACCAATTCCATATAATGTGCCAATTATAATATCTAATGTCAAAACATATCAACCTATAGAATACTGAACATGCCAATATCATATAATCAAGTGAATCACTGTAGCACAAATTGTCAAATCAGAAAAATGTCACCTGATCAATGGAACATAAACCTATAACCAAGATTCCTTAACCGAGATCAAGATGCCAGACTCTAACACATATTGTCATCAAGGAAAAATTAGCAAAAGAGAGATTCAACAGAGGAGTCACCATACAGTTGCAATTGAGTGACCACTTTAATTGTAGCCAATTTTAGGAAACATCTCAAAGCCACCAATTCAGCTAAGATTGTTTGAATGAGAACCTAACCCGACCATGAATTTTATAAAGTCATTATATAAGAATTACAAAAACATATTTAATTAAAATAAAACAATATGTGTGTTGTGTGTGTGACTCTTTCAAAATATTTTTATTGGTACATAATTTTGATCAAAATATTTAGTTTTTAATTCAAAATAAAACAACCTTCATATTTATCAACTTTTTTATATATTAAACTATACAATTAAAAATATAATCCAATTTATTAAATATAGAAATAAAGCATAATATAGATTTACATTGACAAAGATTATAATCAATCTATTTTTAAATTAAATATATTTATTTTGTAAATTAAAGATAATATGTTCATTTTAAAACATTGGTAAATGAGACAAATTGATGAGGAAAAACAAAAAAGATATAATTTTTGTGTAGAGGGAATCTCTTGACTAAGAGCCAAAATATTAATAGTCAAAGAAATATTTGTTTGCATTAGTGTTTTGACAAAAAAATCCAAAACAAAAGAATTAAAATGAGACATAATATATTGCTAATAGATAAAATAAGATTAAAGGTTGTCGTACCTCTTTATGTAATTTAGGGCCAACAATCCTTTTTGGAAGATAAATATCTTCAGTTTTATTTTTATTTAAACTTTAGTTTGTTTGGAATTAAAGAATATTGTAAGATTATAATTTTATTAATTATGTAATTAATGTCAAAGGCATATTATAATAGTAGTAGTAAGGGGTGGAGTGTAATAGAATGAGAGACTTTAACAAAAAAAAATTCCTTTTATTTTAAATTTTGTGTTATAATAGAATGGCATCTTTTTGTGTTATAATTCTCAAACAAAAACATTTGCCCCTCTTTAAAAAATCTAAAATATTTATCAAATAAAATAACTCTTCACTAAATAAAAATAAAATAACTCTTTAAATAAATATAAAATTAAATAACTCTTTAAATAAAAATAAAATAAAATAACTCTTTAATTTAATAAAATGACATAATATAATTTTAATACAACTTTGATAATAAAAATAAAGAAAAAAATTAAAATAGTTCTAAAATAAATTAAAAATAATTCTTAAATAAATTAATTAATTAACATTTTTATTTAATCAAGATATATTTTTATTATGATAATAATATTTATTTTTAAAATCATTAATATAAATATATTTCAAATAATATAATAATAATGTTAAAAAATATATGTTTCTATAATTATTAAATAAAATTTCAATCTAACTAAAGTAATTTTATTTTTTTTCAAAACAAAAATTTTAGAATATAATAAGAAATATAATAAACATTAAAAATAGTGATAATAAATGTGAATAAAATATTATACATAAATTTGAAGTATATTGAATTACTATCTTAAGATAGTCTATAGACTTGTTCAAAATAATATTTATAAAATATTTAATATAATATTTAATCATTTAATTTATGAAAATAAAAAATAACAAATTTGATTTTTAATTTTTAAAATAAATTTAAGAAAATTACTTCCAACAAATACCATAATTTTAAACTAGAGACATATAAATTTGTCAGTTTTTTAAAAATTTTGTATAATTTGATGAACTAGTCAAGGAAGGCGTATGGAAGAAGTTACAAGAATTAAGAATTTAAAGTCATATAAAAATTAGAAACTAGTATGATGCTATTTTCTCTTGGAGATGTGCATGTCATTTTGTGATTGTGCATGCCTATGCATGTGTAAAAATTGTTGCATGTCTATTGTGTTTCCTTTTTCCGTCTAATTTTTGTTTTGGTGATTTTTTTTGTTCAAACAAACTATTTTGATGTATTATTCTGGACTTTTATTTGTTTTATTTCAATGGATTTTCTTTATTCATTGTTTTTTGTACATTCATTCAATTTGGAGGTTTTCTTTTTTTTTTTGACTTTCTACCTTAATCTTCTATGGCAGATTGGGAGGGGTCGAGGTGGCCCCTTTCCTTTTTTTTTTCTAAATATATTATTGGAGAAGATGAAGTTATGATATTTGATTATAAAAATGATATTCATTTTCTCATGCAAACTATGCATGAAGCTTAATCTGATAAGCTTGTTGATAATTATTAACATTCTAATGGTTATGTCCAAAAAAGTGAACCTCATCTTGTTGTGGTCACTAACCCTAAGATTATTGTATATGATGTACTCTATTATTCAAAGCATGCTTTGATGCAAATTTATGGGTATATGAACATCACTACTTTTCTTTAAGAATTGGGCATGTTAGACTTGGCAAATGGAAGGAGATATGGAAGTTATATTAGTAGTAGATGGTTTTTTCTTTGTGGTATTCTCATGCATGACTAACTGGAATATCACTTTTGAAGGGGTCTCTTATTTTCATAACTAGGTTGGGCTTTTTATTAGACCTTGGCATGTGGGATTTGATACAAATAAGGAGCTTCCATCCAAAGATACTAGTCTGGGTTCACCTCCTTCATCTTTCGATGAAATTTTGTAGACTTGATATTTTGCATTGTATTGCAGAAATTATTGGAAAACATGTGGGCCTATCTCAACACATGCCAAAAATAATGGTGCTCTCATATGATCATATTTGTGTTGATATTGATCTTAATAATCCTTTACCTAAATCTATAGAGATAATATTAGGTAGCATACACTTGATTCAGTGTATAGATTATGAGACTAGTTTATTTTGGTGCCATCTTTGTTGTGTTTATGAACATATTCAATGAAATTGTACAAATAAACATTGTGATGTCTTTCAATCCCCAACTATGAATTCTAAGGATAAAACTAATGTGAAAGGAAAAATACCATTTTCATTCAAGGGTAAAGACTCGAGTGGTTTATTCTAGTGAAATCTCATAATAAAGGAAAGAATTTGATTTATGAGAATAGATATTTGTTAAAAGGTTACTGCAGTAATAGATTTAATATTTTAGCATCTTTTGAAGATATGGATATAAATCTAATCGAGAAATATGTAGACAATCCAAATTTGGTTCCTTCCAATAATACCATATTTCCTCCACATGATATTAAAATTCTTCCTAAAGTGACATTGTACTAGGTGAAGAAAATATCTTAAATATGTATATCCTATGGATGGGTCAATGGAGAATCTTGGAGTTGCTATAAATATTGTTCTTCCAAAATTAATAGTGGTACCATTTTCAATACTTTATATTTTGTGATGCTAGAAGTTTCTCATAAGGATGATGCCAAGGTTAATTTAAAAAATAAAACTCATACTCCTTTGGGTCTTCAACAAAATAACCTTAAGAAAGCTAGTTTGGAAAAAGTGTCTAAATCTAGCAAGAATGGTGATCAAGAGAAAGTGAAGATGATTGGGGAAACATTAGTTTAATACATGATCTTTTTATACTTTAGATTCTCATTTTTATTTTTCATAAAAATGATCATTCTTTCATGGAATGTTAGGGGTTTGAGCAACACCCCTATCAAAAATTTATTTGAGTATTATCCAAATTCATAGGGTTGATATTTATTTAATGTCTTCCAGCCTTAAGAAAGGTAGTTAGTGTCAATGTGTTGTAAAGCTCGAGGTTCTATAAGAGGAGTCACATGTCTTTGGGATCCATGTCTTCTTAATCCTTCTATTTGGGTAGAAAGTAAATATCCTATATCTTTGGTTGGTACATTTTTTTTACTTGAGGAACTCTATTTTACACTCCAATATTTATTCTCATCCTAAATTTCAAGGAAAGGTTTATTTATGGTCCCATATTCAATTTTCAATCTTTTTTCTTTTGCTCCTTTGATTTTGGATAGGTATTTTTTTTGGGTTTGATTTATCAATCCTACAGCTCCCAAGAGTCACCTATAATAAAAAACCTCACTCTTATAATGAATGATTACAATAATGAGTCCTTAAAAAAAGAAAAATAAAAAAAATCCTTAAAGTAAACCCTACCCGATGGTAAAAATAGATCACAACGTGTGTCCTCATCCTATGACTTAAGACAACAAGCATATGACCTATGCAAGCTTTAGATGCTAGATTGGAAAGGGACCCAAGTTATTAAATAATTAATTAGGTAAATACCCTTTCACATTAACACCCCCTTAAATCCAACTTAGAGAGGAGCTAAAGCCTCTAAATGATGAATGCATAGAAAAAAAATTATGGCCCTCCAAAAAATTAGGCTTGATGAGGTACCCATATACAAATGAAAAAATATATCTCATAACCAAAGAAAAAGGAGAAAATATCATGCCAAAAACTCCTCTCTAAAAGAGAGAAAGACACATGAAGGACTAAGAAGCCTAAAAAGTAATGTCCCAAAAATAATAGGAACAGTAAGAACAAAATTGAATCATGAAGAAGCTACAAAAAGTTATCAAAATATGGTTGCTATAGTGTTGAAACTAAATAAAATCCACTAAAATTTGGACAATGGTCAAAACCAAGAGACAAATATGCATGAGTGACCCAAAAAACACTAACTAAAGAATGATCATATGGAAAATAAAGGAAAAAATCTAATAGTTGAAGATATAAATGACACATTAATCTCCATGAATTACCCCAACAATACTACTCAACCAATGTAAATAAACTAATCTGATTAAGGATAGAATATCACCTATAAAAAATAGGAATGCAAGAGTGTCTATATGGTACATGTAAAAATTTGAAAGTTCATTTAATAGGTGTAAAAAATGCCTAAAAAGGATGAAATGGTGGAAATTCATATAAAAAAACTCAAATAAAGTCATCTCACGCAAGTAAAAAAATTTCAAGTTTCAAAATATCCAAGTAATCAATTAGAATGTGAAAAAACAAAAATCTAAATAAAATTTATTTGGGATAAAAAAAATGCAACTATGAAGAGCTGTTGAAATATCTTTCCAACACCATAAGAATCATGAAAAGACAAAGATACAAATTAAAATTTATTGTTTGAGGAGCCAAAAATAAGCTTCTAACTTTAATAGGCAATAAAATTTACTAGCAACAAAAGCTAAAAAAAATACCCGCACCACTAGAAAGTGCTAAGAACTATGTTTTTGACAATATCTCATCTTTTAAAATTTATCATTGTGTTCCCAAGCTATGCCAAAAAAAAAAAAAGCTCCTTTACAAACAAAAATAGGGTTTGAGGGGTAGGCTAGAGCTCAATCGTACTATTGACTTGGACCGGCATCAATGGAAAATGGCTAAAATATATCCTTCGTGCTAAAATATTCCCTCGAATCATTGAGAAATAACCAAGTTGTTTGAAAACTACTATTAGAGTTAGAAACCTATTATCAAAGCTAGGAAACAACAAAAAATGTTTGTGATTTTATCAAGGGCTTTGAGAAAAAGTTGATGCCTATTATGGCTAATTTATATAAGGTAATGGTGGAAAAAATAACTTATAATGGTGGAAAACTAGGAGCCTGGAAAGTGAGTAACAATGAAAATAGTGGCAAGGACCAAGAACTCGTTGCTAGTAGCTTGGGTGAAGCCAATTGTCAAGAATGGAGGGAAATAAAGTCCCAATTGTCGACACATTATAACAACACTGAAAAATAATAATTCTAGGAAAAATATACCATGATGTTGGGAAAGACAAAAATATCATAAAAGAACAAAATTTATTAAAATAAAGCAATGCCATGAAATCCCAAAAGTCACTAATATTTAAAAATATCACATAAAAAGAAAAAGGAATTTATGGTGCATGGGTATGGTGGTCTGCAATGGTCAGTTGCGAGTCACAGATCGAACTAAGGGTTGAATGGAAGAGGCGAGCTATCCCATAAGAATATTGAGGACATTTGACACCCAAAAAGGTGGGAGAGGCCTCGTAGAAACAATCATCAAAACCAGGAAGAGGAAGGGAGAGTTTTCAACGGCCGTGGGACGTGTTTGAGCAATCCAATGCATCAGGGGCACAATGCCAAAGGTGTTTACATGAATGAAGAATTTAGAAGACTTTGCCAACAAAAAATGGGTTACAATGGATTCAGCGGTCAAACAAGGGTTGAGGATCAGGCTGGCAGGGAACAAAACCCTAATCGCCGCCCTAATGGTGTTAAGAAAGTATGGCAATGAAAGAAGCCCCAAGCGGAATGGGAGGAGGCAAGGGAAGATTATGGGTCAAGGAAAACTTTTGGCCCGAGCCCTTTAAGGGGAAAAGTGATCCCAGGAGGATGGGCTTCATTGGTGGTTAGTTCGGTTAAGCTCCAAGCAAAGGTGCTGAGATTAGAGAATCTAGGGATTATTGCGAAATGGTATGGTGCATCCCTTAATTGGGATTATTTGGTCAAATGGTGGAAGGAGCACTAGGGTTCTGAGGTCCAATTCAAAATGCTTCAAAAAGGCTTCTTTCTGGTGGTATGTCTGTCTAGAAAGTTGAGGGATGAAATAGTGGATGGCGTTTGGGTCCTTGATGGATGTGGATTCTATTTGTGAAGGTGGGTAGTCGGCTTTAATCCCTCAAGCCATGAAATGGAAACAGTGCAAGATTGGTATAGGTTTTCAAATCTTCCCTCAGAGTATTGGGAACCCAGTATTCTGGTGGAGATTGGGAACTATTTGGGTACCTTCATTTGTACAAAAGAACGCAAATATGCAAAGGAGGCATCGACATATGTCAGGGTGTGTGTCAAAAACAACCCAGTGTGGAATATTTGGGATGAAATGGAGCTGATATCAGATTATAAAAGCTAGGTAAAAAATTTGAGTGTTGATTCCATCACCAGTCATTCATTGGTGCACCCCTTGATTTTTAGATCATCCCTTCAAAAGGTGGGAAAAGAAAGGGAGGCTGAAGCATCCACATCATAGGTAGAGGTGGTGGCCCAATCTCAAGCATCGTCAAAAGCAAAGGCTCGAGAGGTAGAAGGAAGGGCGAAACAATCGGTTTTAGTGGAAGCCATTGAATCTAACTGCCATTGGATAGTTTGTCAGGTAAGAAGTTTAATCTCAAATCTTCATTTTATGCTCATCAATGTGTATGGTCTACTTTCTTGCTTACAAAAAAAAGAAGTTTGGCAAGAACTAGATCATATTCTTAATCATCAAGGGGTTGAGTTTTGGGTTTTGGGGGGTGATTTCAACGCCATTTTAAGATCTACAGACAAAAAAGGGGGAGTCAGTAGAGTACAACAGTCCCAAAAAGACTTTCAATTCATTGTGGAGAGAAATTCTTTGGTAGAATTGCAAACTGGAAATGGGTGCTTCACCTGGACCAACAAAAGGAAGGATTTTTGCAGCATAGCAGAAAATATGGATAGGTTTTTCTTTAAAGGAAATTAAAATATGTAAAGCAGTAGCTAAGGCAATGGAACAAAGAAAGTTTTAAAGACATCTTTGAGGAAAGATCAAAGATTGAGGCCGATTTGGGTAAGCTGGATGAGAAAATAATAAATCCTAGCATTGAAAATGAAAGTTTTGAGCAAGAAAAGACTCGGACATTGAAACTGAATGACATGTTGGCCAAAGATCTATTGTTCTAGAGGTAGAAGTTGAGGGAAGTTTGGTTAAAATCAAGAGACAGGAATACCAAATATTTCCACAACTCAACAAAGATTCGTAGGGAAATTAATAGGATTGCTAGTATCAAGGCTCTTGATGGTCATTTGTTGGAGGACCACCAATAAATTAAAAATTTAGTAGTTTATTTCTTCACCAACCTTCTTAATGATTGGGAGGGATCAAACTTGCATGCACAAAATGAAATTTTGAGGAATATCCATTCTTTAGTTTCAGCTTCGCAGATGGTAGAATTGAATGCCCCATTAAGGGAAGAGGAAATCAAATTAGTTGCATTTGGGTTAAATCCAGAGAAGGCTCCAAGGCCCGATGGTTTTCCAGCGTTCTTTTTCCAAAGATGCGAGGACTTCATGGAAGGGGAAGTATCAAAGGTAATTGAGGATTCAAGGAGCTCAAGGAAGATATTGAGGGAGCTAAACAACACTTTTATTGAGCTCATTCCTAAGAAGGAAAAACCAAAATCATGGGATGAATTCCATCCAATCTCACTCTACAATATGCTTTATTAAATTCTAGCAAAGGCAGTTTTAAATCGTCTAAATAAACTTTCGCCAAACATTATTTCCGAGGAACAAATGAGGTTTATTCCAGGGAGGTCCATTCTTGATGGTGTGATTATAGCACAAGAAGTCATTCATTCTATACAAAAAACAAGAAAACTTGCTAAAGTTAGATATAAAGAAAGCCTACGATCAGGTTAATTGGTGATTTCTGTTCAAGGTTCTTGAAGCTTTTGGCTTTCATAAAGAGTGGTTAGACTAGTTGTTTGGCTAGGTTTCTATTCTAAGATATTCGGTTCTTTTCAATGGGTCCCCAAAAGGTTTTTTTCCAGCATCAAGGGGAATAAGGAAGGGAGATCCATTCTCCCATTTTATTTTCATAATTATGGTGGAAGCTTTGGGTCGGTGGATAGACAAGGCAAGGTGTGCAGGTTGGATTGAGGGCCTTCAAGTTACCAGTGGTCTCCCAATAGTTACCCATCAATAATTTTTTGATGATACGATGTTGTTTGGTGTGGCTTTGATAAGAGAAGAAAGGAGGTTGAAAGGCATAATGGATAAGTACCCTTTAGCCTCGGGCTAGGTATTGAATCTAACCAAGTCAGAAGCCTTTTTCTTTAACATTAACAACATTTTGGAAAATTATATTTTAAGATGTTTAGGCTTTAGAAAAGGGGAGCTTCTGTGTAAGTACTTAGGTCTCCCATTGGAAAAAGGGACCCGACATGGAAGCACATGGAATTATTTGCTAGAAAAAGTTAAAGATAAAACTATCCACTTAGAAAAGTCGATGGCTTTCCTAGGCAGGAAGTTTAAGAATGCTAAAATCAATCATTGTAGCGCTTCCCATTTATATGATTCGATGCCTTCAGTTGTCGGTAGGAGCTAATAAATCAATCAATAGATCAATGAAAGACTTATTTTGGAATGGAAGTGGAGATCAGAAAAATTTCCCTTTGATTAAATGGAAAAAAGTGTGTGAATGAAGAGAGAATAATGGTTCGAGGTTGAAAAATATTCTACTCCAAAAAAAATCATTAGGGGAAAAGCTGGCATGGACTATTCACTCTTCTTCGAAGCTGAAGTGGGTGAAAATTGTAAGAGACAAATATATCTTCAATGAGGAAAACAATTTCTTGAAGGCCAAGTCTCTCATGAATGGTTCTCGAATATGGAATTTTATTAAGAATTCTAGGGATCTAATTGTGGATTATTCAACCTGGGAGGTTAAAGGTGGTGACGACGTCTTCTTTTGGGAAGACTCATGGGAGGGCTTTCCCATTTTAGTAGAAGATCCAACTATGACTCGTATTAAGGAAAAGGCTAAGCAGGTATGGGGAGACAAAATCAGGGACTACCTCGATGTAAAATCTGGTGCTCATAATGGTTTTTATAATTGGAAGCCTCTTAGTTAGTTGGGATTGGAGGTCCAAGAAGAGGAAGATTTTGAGCGGATTTTAAAGGGATGACGTGTTTGGATGAGGGAGGGCAGGGACACAATCCATTAGAACCCTTCTACCAATGGATCTTATTCGGAAAAGATTGGTTATGCAATTTTAGCATCCATAGAGCAAGTTGTCTTGAGACTGTCAATAAAATTATGTTGGAACAAAGCTTGTTTACCCAAGGCTAACATTTTCACTTGGGCGGCGACTCGGGGCAGGATTTTGATAGGGGACAGATTTGAAAGGCTTGGTTTTCATGGCCCTTCTAGGTGTGTTATGTGCAAATGTAATGAGGAATTGGTGGACCATTTGATTCTCAAATGTCCGTTCACATTAACTATTAGGGACTGGTTGTGTTCTAAGTTATAGTGGAAATCTGCCATTCCCAATCATTTGGTTGACTGGCTAAACTCTTGGCCAGCACCTCTAAGGAATTCTTTGTTTGGAGATCTTTGGCTGATGAGCCCATCGTTAGTGCTTTGGGAAGTTTGGAAAGAAAGGAACAAAAGGATTTTTTAGGAGAAGGAATTATCAATCCCAAGACTACAATTTAAAATCGAGGCGTGCATAATAGAGTGTTTTAATGCAAGACTTGAAGGGATGAACCTTAAGGAGTGGAACTTCTCAGCTTGGGATTCTTTTATTTTGAAGAATTGGTTTGGCATCAAGGCTCCTTCTTTCATTGGGGCGGGGGATGCAATGATAGATAAAGACTGAAGCAAAGTGGTCTGGCACCCACCCGATCTGGGATGGGTTAAATTGAATTTTGAGTGCCTCCAAGGGAAACCTTGGTCCCTCTAGAGTAGGCTATATAGTGAGGGATAGTAATTGGGAGGTGTTAGGTTCTTTGGTAGTTGCCCTTCCCGAGGGGACCAATAATGTTGTTGAGATCGAAGCTTTTGTACTAGGATTTAATCTTTGCAGGGAACCAAAGCAAGCAAGGTGGTAGTTAAAGGGGAATCATCTTTAGTCATCAATGCCTTGAGACTAGGGAAAATACCAAATTGGAAACAAGTGGAAAAGCTGGAGATAACTTTGGCCTGGATGGATGTATTCAACCAAGTAATGTTCAACCATATTCTAAGAGAAGGGAATTTGGAAGCAGATCAATTGTCTTATTTAGGCGTGGTCAGCCCATAGAGGAGAGTGATTAACAAAATTGTAGCTTAATGTAAGTGGGTGGCTGGGTGGGCGACCCTCCACATCAGTGGAGGGGTACAAGTGGAGCATGACGTTGAGGCTAGGAGGGCCTTTGCTGGCAAGGATGCCACCGAATGTGAGGGTGGGGTGGTAAGGACAAGTGGTTTTTTTCTTAGTATACTCTGTATTCGACGAGTACATGCAATTAAGGACCTTGGCAGGGTATCACTCATTTCAAGGCAAGCGAAGTGGTAAAGGTTGGTGCCGAAGGGCGGTTGTGTTTGTAAGGAGTAGATTTCCTTGCAATTCAATTATGCTTTGCTCATGTGAAGCGAGCTCGTCTTTGATGTCATGGGTATTATTTATGGGAGAGACAGCGGGTGGATTGGTTAAGTTTGTCTGGCTGGGCTTTGGTGGTGTCCAAGTTGTGTGTGGATTGTCAAGCAGAGTGTGGCTACTAGCATCATTTAAAATGGCTCCGACCAGTCATCCAAATTCATTATTTCAGTCTCAGTGGAGGGGGTGGAAACATTTGGCGTAGACACTCCCATCTCTTTGCACGCAACAAAGAGACAAGGTGCATTCAGAGTGATTATCGACCAAAGGGTTAAGTGTATCTTGCTTGATGTGGATCCCTTGGTCTTGGTTGCGATTAAAATGGTCTTGGGGAGAGGCCATTTGCAAAGGAAGGAGTACGCGAGGGACAATGCCTATATCTCCTCACATTTCCTAGCTTCAGTGTTGGATAATGACATTTCAAAGGTGGAGGAAAAGGGTATGCTGGTGTGCTTGTTTTGTGAGGACCTAGTGGGTGGTTTAGAGGAGACCTTGAAGGCAGCCATCATCGGCAAAGGAATTCCTTAGCCAATGGATTTGGAGTTGCTTTGGAAAATGAACGAGGTAGTGAATTCTTCCCTTTCCTTCTGGATTTGAAAGGGGTGGAGCTCATGAGGCATAGAATGGTTGTGGTCGTGGCAGTGGAATTTTTGAAAATGAAGTTAGGGTTGGTGGCGGTGGATGACTTGAACTAGGTGGAGGACTTCGATACTTTTGCAAAAATTAATGGATTTTTGTGAAGTGCATCTATGTTTTGGTTCAAATTTTTCTCTTTATGGCTGAAGATTTAGGTATAAGGTTTAATGTTGGCTTAGTTTCAGTCATGCCTAAATGAATTTTTCTATGTTGGGTCTGGCAGCAGTAGTTTTTTGGGTGGTTTTTTGGCCTAATCTGGTGATGGATTCTTGCATTAGAAGACGTTATGTATGGTTTATTTTAATATTAATATAAATATCAAACTGTTGCATATAAAAAAAAACACAAAACCATAAAAAGTATATTGGATTTTTAGAAACTCACTCAAATTTTTGAATGAGCCATTATTTTTTAATGAAACTTGCATAGGTCTTAATGGTGACTATAAAACCATAAATATGTATATGGTTGTATCAAATCTATATGGGTTTTTGTCTTGAGATATGTGTACCCCCTAAATTTTTTTTTAACTAATTTAATTTTAGTGTTTAGACAAGTGATCTTAGGGTTTTTGGGCCTTTTGGACATAATAGTGAGTTATGTTTGGCTCCAAGATGCACCATTTTTTCTCATAGACAAATATCTCAAAAGGTGGACAAAGAATCATAGATCTTGAGCTTTGATACCATGTTAGAGTTGATTTCTCAACCCTACATCTCCCAAGGATCACTTGCAATCAAACACCTATCATAGAAAGAGAGAAAAATAAAATTTATTGATGTCAAAAGCTATTGATCAAACAAATAAATGAATAACTAGAGATTTTCAAAACCTCATGCTTATTATAAATGATTACAATAGCATATCCTTATAAAAATAAAAGGAGAAAAAGAAAAAGAAACCATAGAGGAAAACCTAGGTGAGGATAAAAATAGATCATGAAATGTGTCCTCATCTTATGAATTTAGACAAAAAAGGACACAACTTAATTAATAGTATAATGCTAATTTGAAAAAGGGACCTAAGTAATTAAATAATTAACTAGGTAAATACCCTTTTTCTCAAAAAATGTTGATGTCATTCTTTCTCTTGAGGAGAAACTTGGATTTTTATGAGTAAGCTTGATCAATATTTAACTTTTTTTTGGAGAAAATATCTCTTTTTTGAATCTTCTAGATGTTAAACCTAGTGGTGGTATTTACACTTTGAGCAATAGGAGATGTTATCTTGAATCTATTTCTACGTGGTTGGATAAGATTCTTTAATTATTGGATTGGTGATAATTGGATTATATTTTTTGAAATTTTATAGTGTTATGGTTCAAGCCATTGTTCCATTAAAATTTCTTATCTTTTTTTAGTAAAAAAAGACATCATTCAAGTTTCAATTACTGTGGCTTTTTAATCAATATTTACATGAAAAATGGTAGTGTGGTGGATTATAGGTGGTACATTGGTGGTCGTCATTGCACCAAAAGATAGACCTATTAATGCCTGATACAACTACCATATTTATACAAGATCCACAAGAGGTGGTTAAGTCATGTTGAAAACCCAAGAACCATGTTCCACAAGGAAGACCAAGGGACACATCATCTTGCAACAATCCTGCCTAGCACAAGCGAGGGGTTCGAACATGTGGCCTTGACTCTGATACCAATTGTTACATTGGTGGTTCTCATTGCACCAAAAGATTGACATGTTAATGCCTGGCAGAATTGGAAGATTTATACAAGAACCATAGGAGGTGGTTAAGCCATGTCATGAACCCAAGTGCCACATTGGATAAGGAAGACCAAGGGACACACCATCTTGCAACAATAGGGAAGCCTTCCTTTCGAACAAATTTAGTTTTGTTAACATTTTATGGCAGAAGAAACAAGTGCAAGAAAACTTAATGATATTACCTTTCAAATTAAAAACTAGGTATGACTAAGGGATGTCTTCTAGAAAAACCTTCTTTGTCTAGAGAGCTCCATGAATAGAATCTTTATGAAGATATTTTTAGAAGAAAAAAATTAGAATAACCTTGCTACAAGAGGGTAACCAAAATAATTCCTTTTTTCCATAATTTATTTAAAAATAATGATAGTGGTAGTATTATTACTTATATCACCTCTTCATATGGAGTTAAATTGTCCTTATTTGATGATATTTATAGGGAAGATATTCATCATTTTTCTTTTTATTTTCAAAATTTTGTTGTGGAGGAAGAATGGGTAATAGTAGATTGTATTCGTCCCTAGCAAGAATGGGTAATATTAGAATAGGTGATCATGTTGTTATGGAGGAAGAATGGGTAATATTAGATTGTATTCCTCCCTAGTGTTTGTGGAAGTGAATGATATGATTATGGAACCTATCAATCTTGATGAATTAGAAGTTTACTTTTTTTCAAATGAAAAAAGGTAAGACTCCTAGACTTGATAGATTTTCTATAAAATGCTTCCAAGAATGGTTGGATACCGTAAAGGGTGATCTACTATAGGATTTTTGTGAATCTCAAAATAATAAAATATGCCTAAATCCCCGAATTCTACTTTTTTGGTTTTGATTCCTAAGAAGATTGGGGTTGATTTCTTAAACATTTTTTTTCCTCAATTGCTCTTTGTAATTTAGCTCACATGATCATAACAAAACTCATTGTTGAATGCCTTAAAAAAAATTCTTGACTATATTATATCACCTAAGTAGGGATGATTTATTAAAGGCCATCAAGTTCTTGATGGTGTTGTTATTGTGGCATAAACAAGGCATTTGATGAATTCTTCTAAGGATAAAGCCATGTTTATCAAACTTGATATGTCTAAGGCTTATGAAAAAGTTTGATGGTTCTTCCTAAGGAATGTTATATTTTCTTTTAGTTTTATCTCTAACTAGATTAAGTTTCTTATAAGTTGTGTGGAGTATTCTTCCTTCTGTATTTTGTTTAAAGGCATCCCATCTCCTCTTTTTTTTAAACTAAAATAATTTTTTCTCTTGTTGTTTTCATGGAATTGTACTTGTAGGTCCAAGGCTAAGGGTTGGGTTTCCATGCCTAAAACAAAAGAAAAGGCATGGGTTTCAAATTTCAAGTTTTATGAAGAACATACCCATTCTAAAAAGGATTAGGAATATGATGTAATTATAAATTTTCACCTGTTTTAAAAAATAAAACGAGTGTACCAATTTTTTTGAAACTATTACTGATCTTTTTGAGATTTATTTTTTCCTGATGCTTCCCATAAATGTGGACCCAAATTGTTTCTTTCGGCCTTAGCATGTATCCTTTCTAATAGAATTTGTTGTTCTTTACAGTAGGGTGATAATCTAGCTTGGAGTTATGATCCTAAAGGGGTTTACCTCATTTATAGTGGTTATTAGTTGTTAGATGCAAAAATAATGGATTGGATGATTTTCCTTGGTGGAAATGTTAGTGTGAATATTAAAGTCTTGTACCTAGTAATTTATTCCACTAGGTAATTAGGGGAAACATTCACATGTTAAGTTTACTTAGCATATAATATTCTTCTAGAAGTCTTATCTAGAACTTATTTTATCTTTGCATCATTTCCTAGGTAGTTAGTTAGTTGTCACATGTGACAAGATTAAGAAACTTGTCATGATCTTGTCTAATCCTATCTCACAGTTTCCCTATATAAGAAAGGCTTGATATGTACATTTGCATCAAGTAATCTTTAAAGCTCTTAATGCATTATATCATATTGACATTACATAATATCTCAAATTTTTGGTGTGCATTCTTTATGCTTTTCGATATTGGCAACCTATTGCAGAAAAAGCTTATTAGTAGATATTGGCAACCTTCTGTGGTGCCCATTTGAGATATAACTCCCATGAATTACCATGAAGGTAGGTCAAAAACACTTTAGTAGCATGCATCTATTTTTTAGTTCACATCTATCAGGAATTTCAAATGCACAAAATAAACACAAAGCTATTGCTTTGATTTTTAGTCAAGCTAGAAATACCCAAATTGCGGAGTAACAAAAATGAACTCAATGGAGACACACATAATTGGGCATGCAATATGTTCTTCTATTCAATGACTAAAAAATGACAATACAGAAAACATAAAACTTCAAACTCAAAAAATAAACTCTAACTACAGATTACAACTTTCTTGGAGTGATCAAAAGATGCTCAACCAGATTGGTAACATTCAGGAGCTATCAGGAGCTCACTGTCAAGAGAAATCACTTCTCAAACATAAACAAAACACACAGTTGATGTTGTTCAAGGGCTATTAGGAGCTCACACAAAATGTTCTTCACAATCTGTTGCTACAACACATTCTTCTTCAATTAAATTACTAAACCACCAAACTGGGAAAAAAATTTCCTCTATTTGTTTCATTCAAAAAATCTCTCTCAAATTCAAGATTACCTACCACCATTAATTGGGAATTCAAAAATTCCTACTACATTCAATTCTAAGCAGTCAAGAGATGCAGGGATGAAGTTCCCAAAAAATTGCCATTGAAAAATGGCTCCTGATAGGTAGGTAAGGCAATGGCAGGCTCAGGCACAATAAATTTTCCAACACTCCCCTTTTTTCCTAAGCCAACAAAATAGGATCAAACGTGATCCAAATCAGCAATGCCCAATCTACTACTTAGGCGCTTCAAATTTTCCTTGCTCAAAGGCTTGGTGAATATGTCTGCTAGTTGTTGCTCAAACATACAAAATTTCATTTTGGTTTCACCATTTTCAACTAACTCTCTGATAAAATGATACCTAATTTCAATTTTCTTGCTTCATCCATGAAACACAGGATTTTTCATCAAGTATATTGATGAAACATTGTCACAAAATATTTTTTTTCCATCCTCTTGTTCTTCTCTCAAATCTACCAAGATTCTTCTCAGCCAAATAGCCTGACATGTTACATTTGCTGCTATATACACAGCTTCAGTTGCTGATAGGGAAACTATAGGTTGCTTCTTGGAAGCCAATGAAATAGCACCCAGACCCAAATGAAACACATAGCCCGATGTGCTCTTCCTATCATGCAAACTTTCTGCCCAATCACTGTGAGTGTATCTAGCCAACCCATACCCTTTTGCTATTGTGTACAATACACCATATCCTTTCGTGCCATTCAAATACCTTAGGATTATCTTACCTACTTGCCAATGGGTGTCTCTTGGAGTCTCCATAAATCTAGAAATCAGACTCACTCCATGCATTATATCCGACCTAGTTACAGTCAAGTACATCAAAATTCCAACCAAACCTTAATACATGGTTGGATCCACATTGTTGTTGCAATCTTCCTTGTTCAACTTTAGACCTATGGTTGTTGGTGTTGGGGAAGGATTTCTTTCAATCATCCTAAATCTTTTCAATATTTCATTTGCATATTTTTCTTGAGAGATAAAAACACCATAATGCATTTGTTTTACTTCTATGCCTAGAAAATATCTCAAAAGACCTAAATCTGTCATTTCAAACTCTCTTTTCATGGCCTCTTTAAAATCAAAAGTGAGGAAATCATCATCCCTACTAAAAACTAGATCATCTACATACAAGACAACAATCAAAATATTACCATTTGATGCCTTGATGTTAAGAGTGGGTTCACCATCGCTTTTGCTAAAGCCATTGCTCATCAAATATGAGTCAATCTTGTTGTACCATGCCCATGGAGCTTGCTTCAACCCATATAGAGATTTCTTCAACCTATACACCTTGTCTTCTTGACTTGGAACTTCATATCCAAAAATTTTCTCCACATAAACTTCCACTTTCAACACTCCATTAAGGAAGGCAAACTTCACATCCATTTCAAACACCTTCCATTTGTGTTGGGTTGTAATTGCTATGACTGCTCACATGGTCTCCATCTTTGCAATAAGGGAATATGTCTCATCATAATCTCACCCAAACTGTTGTTTGTACCCCTTGACAACCAAACATGCCTTATGTTGGTTTATGCTTCCTTCGACATTACACTTGATCTTGTAGACCCATTCCACCCCAATAACTTGTTTGTTGGGAGGCAAATCAATTAAATCTCATGTGTTGTTCCTCTCTATTGCATCTATCTCTTTGTCCATGGCCTCACACCATTTCTCCTCTTTCACAACTTATTCAAAATAAATCGGATCATTATGAGAAAACAATGTAAAATTCATGTTCTCATCAAACTCTTCATCATACCTTTTATCTTGGTAGATCTCCCTTAGACTCTTGGTCTTCTTTGGAATTAGGGAGGTGATAGTGGGGTCTGAAATTTCACTATTGCTACTGCTCTACTAAATAGGTTGGTTCAGGAGTTTTTGGGAGCAATCGGGAGCTATTGGAAGTTGTTGGGAGCTCATCCAGAGCTATCAAGAGCTAGTCAGAAGCTGTCAAGAGCCAATCCTCTGGCTGTTTTGATGAGGAGTGATCAAGAAATCGACTAGAGCTATCAAGAGCTACTACAGGCTCCACTAAATAATCATGTTCCACTTCCCGTTCTTTTCCAAGAGCAATTGGGAGCGATTGTGCCATCCCATGACTGATCTTCTAAAAACTCCACATGTCTGTTGATAACAATTTTCTTGGTGACTGTATTATATAGCCTATAGGCTTTGGACTTTGAACAATAACCTGTGAAGATGCACTTCTCACTCTTATCATCCAATTTTTTCCTCTTTTCTTTGGGCACGTGAGCATATGCTACACAATCAAACACTCTTAAGTGCTCAACTGCCCATCTACATTTTGTCCATGCCTCTTGTGGGACTTTGTCACAAACCGCCTTTGCTGGACTTCTATTTATCAGATGTACAATTGTTGCTACAACCTCTCCCCAATATTTAGTTGGGAGTCCCTTTGCTCTCATCATGCTCCTTTCCATCTCCACGATGGTCGTATTCTTTCTCTTAGCCACTCCATTTTGTTGTAGAGTATAACTGGTTGTGAGCTCCTTTTTTATGCCATTTTGCCTGCAAAAATTTACAAAAAATTTGGAGGTATACTCTCCTCCTCGATCTGACCTTAGAACCTTGATGAAATGTTCACTCTCCTTTTCAGCCCATGCCTTAAACAACAAAAACTTATCAAAAGCTTCAGACTTATGCTGCAAAAAATAAACTCATGTCTTATGGTTGAAATCATCAATGAAGGTCATAAAAAAATTTCTTTTACCAATAGATGTGATTTGCATATGGCCTACCAAATCTATGTGCACCAGCTCTAATGGTGCTCTTTCCCTTGTATAGTTTCTTGATTGAAAGGGTTTCCAATGTTGCTTTCCCAAAATGCAAGTCTCACATCTAACATTAGGCTCTACTATTCTTAGGAGACCATCAACCATCTTGTTCTTGGATAAAAGACTCAAACCAACAAAGCCTAAGTGTCTATACCTGATATGTCATAGCTTGAAGGGGTCTTGAATGGTGCTTTTGAGGGCTACAAGGTGTACTGTTGTACATTTTCCATTCATGAGAGGTGCAACAATAGACTGAGATGAGAAGCACGTCTCAATCTTCAATGAAAACAACTGGTTTTTTGTCATTACAATTGTTGCAAACACTTTCGTCCTCTCATTCTTGTCATAAATGATACATTGGCCCTTCTCCATCAGCACTTTGTATCCATTTTGAATCAGTTGTCCAACACTCATGAGGTTATGCTTTAACCCAGGTGCAAAAAACACATTTTGAACCTCCTTGTTCTCACCTTGCTTGGTGTGGATCATGATAGATCCTTTTCCCTTGACTGGAAATATTCTATTGTCCCCCATTCTAATTTCAGAATTTACATTTTTATCAATGAAATAAAATAGACTTTCATTACCACTCATGTGGATGCTGCAACCATTGTCTAAATACCAGACTTCGGGCTACCTTCTTCACCAATGTTGCACATGATGAAGGTTGTGGACTGAATGCCTTCAGCCACATTTGCATTCTATTTTTGCTAATTATTGTACTTTTTCCAGCACTCACTGACATAATGAACAAATTTATAATAGTAGTAGCATTCAATGGTGGTCTTATCATTTCTTTGATTCAAACTATTGTTCTTCATGCCTCTTTAGGAGTTGTTCTAAGAGCTACTTGCTCATCCTAAGATTTCTCCTCCAATATTTCTTTGTCCAGATCTGCCTCTACCACGTCAGGAGCCATTTCTACCTCTCCCCCTACCTCTTCCATTCGACTAAACTTTAAAAGTTTGATCTTGGGAAGAAGTAGACGACCTATTTAGGCACTACTCATGGGTTTGAAGAGAACCCATCAACTCATCCACCATCAAAGTAGAGAGGTCCTTTGCCTCTTCAATCGAAATGACAAGTGCATCATACATCGTGGGTAGACACCTGAGGATTTTTTCAACAATCTTCTGCTCCTTCGTCATTTCTCCATTCATTCTCAACTAGTTTATTAAACTAGAGAACCTTGTATGAAACTCTAAGATGGTCTCACTTTCTTTCATTTCACTAATCTCAAACTCTCTTCAAAGTATTTGGAGCTTCACGGATTTAATTTTTTCAGTCCCTTTGTAACCGGTCTAGAGGATTTCCCTAGCTTCCTTTGCATATTCAACTATTGCTATCTTGGGAAAAACAACCTCTATCAAGGCTGCTTCTATCAAACTCAATGCCTTAGCATCCTTCTTTCTTTTCTCCTTCAACTAGGTCTTCTGGTTGTTTGTGAGAGCTATAAACTAAGCTGAGTCAGTGACATCCACAAACCCATTTATCAAAAAATGCCACAAATCATTTGCAACCAGAATGGTCTTCATCTTCTTTGCCTAAACATCATAGTTTTACCCATTAAAGGACGATGGCTATTGCCAAATCTTCCCTTCATCTCCAGCCATGTCTCTTACGAAAAGATTTGATACCTAGAAAAGAAAAATGTCCTAACTCACAAAGAAATGGGGCCTATGGCTCTGATACCATGTTAGGAATTTTAAATGCATAAAATAAACATAGAGTTATTGCTCTGATTTCCAGTCAAGCTGGAAATACCCAAATTCAGGAATAACAAAAATGAACTCAATGGACACACACAAAATTGGGAATGCATTATTTTCTTCTTCTATTCAATGACTGAAAAATGACAATACAGAAAACATAAAACTTCAAACTCAAAAAATAAACTCTAACTATAGATTACAACTTGTTGGGAGCGATCAAAAGCTGCTCAACCGGATTCGTAACATTTAGGAGCTATCATGAGCTCACTGTCAGAAGAAAACGTTGCTCAAACATAAGCAAAACACACAGTTGTTGTTGTTCAGGATCTCACACATAATTTTCTTCATAGTCTACTGCTGCAACACATTCTTCTTCAACTAACTTACTGAACCACCTGACTAGGAAAACATTCCCTCTATTTGTCTCATTCAAAAAATCTCTCAATTTTGAAATTACCTACCACCATTAATTGAGAATTCAAAAATTCCTACTACATTCAATTATGAGTAGTCAAGAGATGTAGGGATGAAGATCCCAAAAAAATGCCACTAAAAAATGGCTCCTGATAGGTAGGTAAGGCAATGGCAGGCTCAAGGGCAATAAATTTTCCAACAACATCTTGGCTAGGGACTAGGGAGAGAATTGTTTTCTTCTGAAAGACTTTAACTTTAATCTGGTGAAATGGACACAATGTTGGACCTCGTCTTTTGATTTTCAAGTAAGATGCATGTCATGTAAATAGGTCTATGAGAGTAAGAAAACAAGAATATAAGCGTTAGTACGATGCATGCTAAGCACAGTGGTCTATGCAATATGTCAATAAGAGCTCTGTAGCTATCAATTTATTTGCATTCTAGATTTAAAGGAAAACAATCAAACAAAGAAGCATAAATTGTTTCAACACACAAATATTTCTTTTATTCATTCAATTTGTGAAAGTGGATTACATCAATGCCTCAGACTTTCTTATCAATACAAAAGAGCAGGGCCTATTTTCAAACAACATGAAGACAAATTCTATATAAATATCACAACCTCAAAAAGAAGGCACTCAACATCCTTTATCCTCACACTACACTCACACTACCCTCCCAAAGGAAGACATCCTCGACCATTTCATTGGAAAGAGTTGGCAATGCCATTTGCAATCTCATGTTCAAATGAGTCATCTAGAAGAACCCCATAAAGTTGGATTTGTATGCCTACATTTTACAACACAGAGATTTAGCAAAGATTCATTAAGGCATCCTTTTTGTATCAGTGAAGCCTCATGCATGCAAGATGTATTTTTTGATAGTAATTGGTCACTACGCTTATTCATTTCACTTGATTTACCATTTGCTTGGTCCAGTATACTATCACGGGAAAACCAAAATAGTTCAATTATTTGAATTTACCTATGCTACTAGAAGTTGAGATTTTCCATGGAAAATTTTCATTAGGCAAAGAAAAGCTTAGATTTTCAAGTTATATTCGTAAGATTTGCTACAATTGTCAAGAATTTCTTCTGGGGACTTATTTTGTTTACATATTTTTTCTCCCTTAGTAGCCTATTTGATGGTAATTTTTATATGTCATTGATATTGGCAGTTTGGATATAAAAAGAGTCTTAATGAAACCATTTATATACTTCAAAGTTGTGTTTGCTTGCTTGGCTTCATCCGCTTTTACTATTAAATAATGAATGGCAAATAAACAAAATAAAATCAGGGATTCATAAACAAGAACATAGCACAAAGATAGACAAGAAGGAAAGACAATTTTTTGTAATGTGGTTCAGCAAATGGCTACATCCACTTTGAGCAGGGGATTACTACTCTTTTTATTAAATCCAGAATCAAATTCTCATACAAATATATCTGCATCTATCTATGTCTACATCAACTCACAATATATTCTTCTCACTATTGTTCCTGGAGAAAATACACTCCACACCAAGAATAGTGAATCCACAAACTGCATGCCAAAGGCATTACATGCAAGGGTCAATACTAAATGAGGGAGCTATCAGAACCGTTACACAAAGTAAAGAATTGGGCTACATTAATAGAGGCATTACACCAACAATCTCCAACTTGTAGTCCAATCTGAGCTACAAAAGCTACACTGAGATATCCCCCACTCTAAGGATCTACATTAGCGCCAACGAAGATTTTAGCTTCGCTAAATTCTATTCAAGAACGCTTCAGATGAGCCTCCTCCAAAGCACATTAGATTTAATAACCTCCATGGATTTTAACCTTTCCATTTCCTCCCCCACAACTAGAATCAAATCTGGACCTTCACCATAGCCCCAATCCAAAAGCTTTTTTGTACACCACCAGTACTCTTGAAGGGTCTCCCCTTTCCATGTAAACATAGTTGCACTATCATATCCATCACCATATGTAGAAGCATCAGGACCACTTTGATAACCATACCCAGCACCAACGGGCTCCATGTCAACACCAATGAAATTACCAAACCCCATCTCAAACAATGAGTTTTTTGTATTTCCTACAGAATTTTTTGCACTACCTGCAATCAATGCATTCCACTCTACCTCTACTTCTACAATCTTCATCAATAAATCATCTCTCTCTTTTTCTTTTTGATATCCAATTTCCTCAAAGGCCTTATTCTCAACCTTTCCGAAATCTTCTAGCATGTCAAAATCCTTGCCTCCCGAATCCCATGGGGCCCTTTCCCACACATACCTCACTTGGGTAGTGCTCAGGGAATCAGGATCAACATCACTCATAAGAAATTCAATGGTGAGATCAGTATCCAAATAGATAGGAGATTTGTCTACTTCCATTGACACAATTTCATCTAGCTCTGTGTCACCGTCTATAATTGTCACCATAGCTCCCACTTCATTGTGACTCTCTAGCAAATCTAATTTTCTACCTTCTCCAATCACTGAGACTAATTCCATTGGAAAATCAAATCTAACCTTTTTCCCTACAGACAGAGTACTATAGCCATTCCTTGAACACATTGTGTTTGAATCTTCTACCTCTTGCTGGAACTTGAAAAAATAAACTTGATTATCAACAAAATAAAATATTTCTTCTACCTCTTTGTCTTCTTCAGACTGAGCCGCAACACTTTTTATTTATTTCATCTGCTCCATGTTGTTGCTAGATTCCATCATGCCAAGAAACTCCCTAATAATAGAGTCAACTTCATCATTTAATTCATCCAAAAACATCTAATGAATAGTTCCCACTTCATCATGACTCTCTTCATGGCCATGGCATATAGACATGAGAGCTTGAATCCAATCATCCTAGTTGGGACTTTCTTCCATATCTGCTTCGTCCATTCTTTTGTGAATTCTTCAAGATTCCCAACCAACTTCACCACTAAGTTTCTTTGTCGAGCTTCATCACCATAGCTCTGATACCAATTGTTAAATAATGAATGACAGATAAACAAAAAAAATCAAGAATTCAGAAACAAGAACACAACACAAAGATAGACAAGAAGGAAAGGATTTTTTTTTAACGTGGTTCACCAAATGGCTGCATCCACTTTGAGCAGGGGATTACTCTATATTAAATTGAGAATCAAATTCTCATACAAATACATCTATGGCTATCTATATCTACAAAAGCTCATAATATATTATTCTCACTACTATTCCTGGAGAAAATACACTCCACACCAAGAATAGTCAATCCATAGACTGCATGCCAAAGGAATTACATGCAAGGTTCAAAACTAAATGAGGGAGCTATTAGAACCGTTACACAAAGTAAAGGATTGGACTGCGTTAATAGAGGCATTACACCAAGATTTACCCATAATGGATTTGCAAGTAGGTGGACTATTCGTGTTCCCAAACTTGAACTAGTTTCACATAACTTGATTGAATTTTTGTGCAAACTCTTTTTGTAACCTTTGGTAGGGACTTGCGCTGCAGTGCAACCCATGTTGTTAAAAAAAAATTGAGGTTTTTTAAGACCGTAAAGTTGCAGAGTTGTGTTGGTGTTTTTTACAACAACCCAAGCAGACTTCCTGAGAGCTTCTGTGAACTTGCCACGTTCAATGATAAAAGCCTAGGAAGCATTTGGCCAACTCGATGAGAAAAAGTGGTAAGGCTAATTCTCCTACACTTCGGTCTCTATAAGACCCAGGGGGGATTCCCTACAATATGCTTTCAAATACAAATTACAACAATCCTAACTGCATATTCACGAACAACAGATAGATTCCCCATCCACGTTAAAAGTTAAAAACCTTCAAGAAATTGGCTATTCCTCGAAAAGGTTCGAATCCAATTTAGCAGAGAATCGCATACATAACTAAATTAGGTTGATAGGAAATATTTGGATAAAATGTTCTACCATCAAAACATAAGACATGAGAAGCATAACCATGATCAGAAAACCAGTGCAATATCCTAAAGCACGAAGTCATATGTGAAAACTAAAATACAGGGTACATTTCATCTTAGACATTTATAATATATATGAATTGCATTACAATCCATAGATTTATACTGAAATTTATCACTACTTTTCTAATTCAGCTGCTAGCTTGTATGAACTTGCACATTAACTAAGGTATTTAAACAATCCTTTGAACTAGAGCCATCATTAAAATGCAATTCACAGTAAATAACAATGAAGATTAATGAAAATAATCTTGGATTAATACTTCATTAATAATTCACACAAGATATCACAACAAGAGAGAAAACAGACTCAAGATATTTTCATATTTAATGTAAACATGCCTAAGAACCCCATAATTGACCAAGTTCTTTTATCTAACTCAAAACTGTAAGACCAGGATCTACATTCATACTCTTTGTATCATAAAACTTTTCTTTCTCAAATCTCAGATTTAATAGCAAACCCCTATACCATGGCCCTGAATTCCCTTTTATAAAACAAGGGAGCAAAACAAGCCTCAGGCCGGAGGGTACACATGTCCATTTTTTATTGGATTGCTAAGTCCCAATTCAGTTAAATTTGCATCATGTGTTTGGAGGGAAAAGGCATGAGATAAGAATAATCATTAGTTGATAGGGAAGAAAATAAAACGTCACTTAACGGGTCACTCATTTCACACCAAAGGCATCTTTAACCGTTATAGTGCTTTATTCAATCTCAACACCTTACACTTGAAGTCAAAAAGAGAATGCATGTTTTCAAATATAACTTCTGAGGCCAGACCTGTATTATACATGACCAAGTTGCATTTCTCAACTATAACAGTCATAATTCAAATTCATCAGTGAACACCTTTTTCCATAATTCAAAATCATCCTCGGATAGCCAATTAAAAGCCATAACCTCATCAATCTTATCTCGATATGGTGCATATTTCACCATTACTGACGTGGCTTTCTTATCAAAATTCTCTAAGAAATTGATGACAAATGATAGTTTCTCCAATGTATTCCCCAACATACCAATGTCAGCATTTTTGCATATCTCATGAGTTTGAGCAATCATGATATTAGTCATCTGATCCTTCCAAATTTGCAAAGGTTTTACCTCGTCTTGACTATGCAGAATATGTGGCAAAGGAATTAAGTATTTTCTATCATATATAGCTTTTAACCCTTTGATTTTTAACTCCATAGGGGCAACAGACCCCTTAAACTTCTACTCCACAACTCCCTTGACAAATTGGTAAGTTGAAATAACCATAGGGTACTTATCCCCATGTTGTTTTGCTCCCACTGCCATGAATCTCAATTTCTCAATTATGGGGATCCATCTGTCCAGTAATGGGGTGACCACCTCTCTGTCTCTTGGGAATAGTCTAATTGCTTGCAACATTAGAGCATAATTTGCATGAATAGTATTTAGTTTTCCTTGGACCTTCTTGTTTAGATGTTTCAGCATAGTGTCCACAATCACCAAATTGCTCCTTCCTGCAAACTCCTAGATTTGTTGCACCATCTCTTTATATTCCTCAACTTACTATATTAATTTATCCCTAGAGAGTCCTCCTCCCGGTCTATTAGTCCTTTCAACTGCAATAGGCACTTGTCCCATGTTATATGGAACAATAGCTAAGAAATGTCCTTGTGAAGAGGGTTGAGATTTCTCCACTGGTGGTTCAGAGATAGTGCGGCTAGAACTAGCCTACCCTTGAGACCTCCATGTTTCCATTTGCTGCTTTAATAAGGCCAACTTAGTTTCTAGTTTTACCACCTTTTGTTGACTCTTATTATATTCAATAATAATCTCATTGTATTGGCCTCTAAGAGTATCCCTATCCTTAGTCAAATCCTTAATAGTTGCCCTCATGAATTTGGCAAGATTTACTACCATATCAGCAGCCTCCAATGTTGGGGTATCAACAACTCTTCTTACAACTAGGTGAGCATTGAAATTAGATGGTTCTGCAACAATCGGCTTCCTCGATCCTATAGACAAAGACTAGATTGCCAAAGCATCCCACTCTTCACTAAAGGTTGATCAATTAAGCACTAGCATATATTCTTCATCAGTTACAAGAAGTGGCCTATTAGCCCTTCTTATTGTATCGAACACTACAACATCAACAATATCCCATTCAGGCAGTAATAACACTCCACTCTTTTGTACCAATTCTCTGCCCTACTCTGGTGTTATTTCTTTGAATTTTTATTTCATCTGCGCTCTGACCTTAGACTGAATTACCTTTTCTAGAAGCTCAGGGTGCAAACTTCTTTCTTGTGCCACCTTCTCAACATATAATGAGATATGTGACCTCCATACGAAATCCTTAAAATCATTAGTCTGGACAAAAGAGTCATCCATCATGAACTATTTGTAGGCTTCCATCCTTAGGTCATCATTATTTGTTATCCCCCTGATTTCATATTTTCCCAACCTCAAAGCAACTGCCCCTGAACTTGATGCAGTGTCGAGTGGGACAGAGGGCATGCCCTGATGCATTTCATCTGCAGTCACAATAATATCTTCATCCTCATCACCATCACAATCAACCACCTTTGTTCTTTCAATTTTCTGCCTCTTTAGTGATGATAGGCAAGTTTGGTTGGAAGACCTCGGAGGGGAATCTGGATCAACAATATTTGGCAATGACTGCCCTGAAGAAGATGGTGCAAAATTTTGAGCTATTTCTCCAACCCTGCTTCCCCTTTTCCTAGAAAAAACCTTTATATTCTTTGGGGGCTGATAAGTAGGCCTCTCCTCCAACCTTACTTCAGGGTACTCCTCAATAGTTTGTGATTTTCCCCTTTCTTCCATTACTTGTTCATCCTTCAGAATCCCCACCAAATTCTCAAAATTGTCAATGGCATACATCGCCCTACTCATCTCATCATTGATATTTGGTACGGGATTGAAACCCGGTATCCTTTCTTGCTTCCTTTTCACCATCTTGGTGAAGGCAATGTACACTGCCTTTCTCTCTTCTTGTATATCCAGATCAAAAATGTTCCTGATAATGTCCTTAGGAAAGTAGAAATTATGGACAAAAGTTCCAGCCCGATGCTTGGCCTTCATTTGAGAAATAAAACCCTCAGGATCATGATTCCTAGGGCGTACATTCTTTAGCCTATAAGGTTTAAGCAATGCATATAAATCCTTCCATCCTCCCTTTGCCATAACAAAGTCAACAAACACTATATATTCAGGGAAGAAAGATTCTTTCTTTTGTTCCACTAGAAAATGTACTTCTTGAGCACATCCCAACTGTCTCATGATTTCCAAAACTCCAATTATCAGAGGCACATCCCTCGGTAGAACATTCGGGTTGACATTGGTGCCAAATACTCTGAAAATTATTGTGCTATGATAAGGGATAATATCTCCCCAGATGTGTGTCAAATTCAATTTAGGCCTTCTCTCCATCGGCCTTAAGAAATCATGAATCTCTTTTGGAATTTTAGGGGGATCACGTACTAGAGCTCTTTTCAACTTGGATCTAAAGACATTTTGGAATGTTACATAATCAAACTTGTGATCATGCATATCAAGGATCCTAGTCCAATATTGGACAGGCATTTCAATATTACCCTCCTTTAATTTCATATCTTGACCAAATACTGCCTAGCCCCTATATAAAAACATGTGCATTGATAGGGAAAACCACCTGAAACCAACCCAATTCTTTCCTTCCTTTACGTCCACCAGACACCCATGCATTTTCTCTGCTAATTAAGTGGAAAATTCATATACCACATTAAAACCTAGGTGCTGGAGGTTTACAACCATGTACATGATATCAGTGGGCAGAGTAGTCTTGAGACTAATTCCCAGAACTTGGCACAATGCACAAATTGTCTTCTTGAAATAACTAGAGAAATAATCCACAGGGAAAGGTTCTGGCTCATTCTTACCAATCACTACCCGCCTCCTATTCTTCCCTCTTCCCGAGGTAGCCAAATGAGGTATCAAAAGAGATGTTCTGAATAAACCCTTGGTATTTTTGTATTCTTCTCTAAAAACCTCAAGGTTGATAGAAACCATATCCTGACTCCACTCATGTAGACCGAATATTTTTGTGATTTCCTCCTTGGTTATCTTAACCATTTCTATGCCATAGTGAGTTCTCACAACTCTGGTTACAGGGTCATACCTCGCAGCAACATCTTTTAATAAATCTACATCCAAGTAGACATTCAGATCCACTAGCTTACCCAGATCCAACCTCCAAGGGTTACACAAAGGAACAAACAAATTCCTATTCCCAAACCAATTTGAGAACAATTGCCATCCGGTATATGGTAACTCAGCATCCCGAATTGCACACTGCTTATCAGTTAACCCCTCCAAGAGTATAGGCCCATAGAATAAATCCTTTCCCTCCTGCCTCTTGCTAGTAGAGGGTTTTAATAAATCAATAATATCTTGGGAAAAGGACCTAGTAGTGGTTTCAGAACCAGAGCTTCAGGCCTTGGGTGCCATTTACACCAGATAGAGGATAACTCGAGCTAGGGTTTTTAAATGCTAAGCAATTATAACTTGCTCCCTATAGCTTTAAACAGAAAATGCTTCACAATTCTACAAGCCACAACAATGATCAAGACAAGCTCTAAAACTTTAAAGAAAATCTACTCAAACAATCCTTCAGGAACAAAAAAAAGATGCAATCGATAATTGTTCTTCAAGAAACCATAAAACCTTCTGAAAACACAAGAAAATGCATACGTGTTACTTACAGTTTTGCTTGTAGAACGTTAATGATAGTGAGGCTGAAAATTTACAAAGACGGCTCGCTTTTCTCGACACCAAACAATTTTTCTTTAGCGTGGAGAAAAACACGAAAATAGCAATTCGCTGGTCTTTTAGCATTGAATTATGAGAGCAGAGTCGAACTCAACCATTTCTATTCTCTCACACGAGATAAAACGGCTATAGTATAGTACTAGCATATTTCAAATGCTAACCGTTGATCAAAAACAATGTATGCCAGAAGAACGACTCATATTGAGTCAAAGTGGTTTGAAAATGCCACGTCCGTTCACCAGTCTTAGGCGAACAAGAAATCACATACCAAACACCACCTCAGCACATAATGGGCCCCACCTTAGTTGTCCTTTGTATAGCATCGGCGTCCACGTGTCAATAATTTGCACACGTCGTACCATTATTAAAACTAAAGTTTTAATTGCTCGAGGTCTACGAGGGATGGCCACGATGCATCGGTAAAGAAACAACTGTTAGCATCAGCATCCATCATCGATTAGCGAACAAAAATAGGTCCCCACAATCATATGCGATAGGTGGCGGCATCTTGTATGCCTAGCACCACTTTAATAACGTCAGCAGGAAACCTTGTGAGGTCTGCGAGGAAAGGTCTAGATGTGGATCATCTCATCCGACGGCTATGCAATCTGCTCATGCGAAAAAGTTATTTATAAAAAGGGGACTGACTAGGTGGATGGGGAAATGACCCTCTAGGCTGAACAGATGTTCAGAGATTAATCTAAAACATTTTACCAACCCGACACTATGGAAAATAAAATACGGTCAGGACGTAAAAAATTGAGAGGACAGGTAAAGAGGGGCCGGTAACACCATGACCAAAAGGGGTCAAAACCACACTCAAACAATTGACCACCGTTAATAGGAATTCAATGCTCTAATAGAATACCTATGACCCAAACTCATTTGTAGAAACCCAAAACCCAACCAATTAGAGCCAAGGACAAAGTGAAACAAAACTCACAAAGGGAAAAATTTTAAAAGCTCCACCAAGTTGAATGTTTAGTAATGAAATAAATAGGTTACAATATTTATTTTTTAGTCTTGTGCATATTAAATCAAGTGGAGTCATTTATCGTGTTAGTAAATTAAGGTTTACATATAATAAATTATTTATTAGGTCAGTTAGTTGGGTGGAAAGTTATTCAACTTTATAAAGTCAATGCATTGGATGTAATGTCATGGATTATCATAATGAAATTCCTTTTTATTTTTTGTTTTTGATTCAAAGAGTACGATTAGGTAACTGATCCCATACAAAATAGCAACAAAAAATAGGCCCCCCAAATAGCAGGTCAAGCCATACCCAGGACTACAAGCCAACCAAAAAACAACACAAAAAGAGGAAACAACGTTAGGTCCTAAAACAATAAATAGTCTAAAACATAAAATGGGATGTCACGTAAGCCTTCGAGTGACAAAAACACAAACCCCAAAACATAGAAACAATGAAAACTAAACTATTCCTTTTGACAATTAATTAAGTTCCATTCCATTTTTAACAGTTCCAAATTATTTCACCAAGGGTCCTCTCCTTCGCTAGCATTGTCCTCAATTGGTATGTCCACATCCTGAGTAGCTTCCAAATTTTTTTTTCATTTTTCTTACCTTTGATAGTATGATGGGGGACCAAAAATTGCCCTATTCATAACCCCATAGGTAATAGAAATCAAACTATTGAAGGAATTATCCAATCCGTTGACTTTTCCTATAGAGAGTTGATCTAGATCTTATAATTCTAGAGGATCCTATGCCCCTGTTCCCCCTCATCCTTTGATCTTATCATTACCTTCACATTCTCTTCATCATAGACCTTGTCTACAAGTTTGACATCCTCTTCATATTCCTCAGAGTCAACCTCTTCTTGCTCTTAAAAATTCTCCTTTGCCTCGTCTTCCATACTAGTCATGTTATCTCTCGGGTCTTCCCCTAACACTACTTCCAATTCTTTTTGTCTCAGATCAGAAGCCTCCTCTTGTATAGGAATATATTCCTCACCACACAACCCTTCAACTTGTTCTTCAAAAGAAAGCATTTTTCCTTTAACATTTTGGCCAACCAGTCTAGATGACCTCCTTTCCACTTTTTCACTACTAAAATCCTCAATATATCCTTCCTCCCTTTCATTAGGAATTTCTATAATAACCTTCTTGGCTTTCCTTAAATCTTCTTCTTGTAGGCCTTTACATTTGGAGCTAGAAGTTTTATCTAGAGTTTTATTTGCTTGAGAGGGAGGAGGAAGATTGTTCATCCCAAACAATGGGGTTTTTTGAAGTAGAGGGTTTAGGTTGAGACTTCTTGATTTGAGAGGGAGGGATAGACTGAAATTTTTTCATAAACATGCCATGTGAAGCATCATTATGAGGGGAAGCAACCTTTAACAAAGCATCAAAATTATGGTAACCCAATTTCAATTTCTTACTAGTGCTAGGGTTATGCTGGAGCAAACTAGGCTTCTTGTTCATTGTTTTTGTTATTATTTGCAATGTAATTATTTAGTCTTACTCTTCTTTTTTTCTACTCTACATTGGTATCAGATCACTTCCATTTCTTGTGTTTGGACAATTATCTGCAGATTTTTTTAAAGGGGAGTGACAAATCCAACATAGGGTGTTAGAGGCATATGAATCTACAAAATAAGGCATGTTGTTGAGCATGGAATACCATTGAAGTAAAAAATTATAAATAAAAATGCAGATTTCATAAAGGTAATCACTACCAAAGATGTCCTTAAGGAAATAACTACATAACATATTTTTCAAGTTAAGGTTTATTTTCTTGAAATATTCTATGACATGACAATTTTTTCGTGTTTTTTGTGAGGAGTTGGAATCTATAGGGGAGGTGTTAAAATTGTATATTCTTTGTTGTGTTGACATGTGTGTTACATTAATGTAAGGTGCTAAGTGACATGTGGTTTCCTGTGGTATGACAAAGACATGATTTTTTAATTTTTTCCTTATAAAAAATATGGCCTATTTGAGATATGTGATATAGAAATCAAATTAGTTAATTTATATTTTTGTTAAATAAAAATGGAGTGATAAGTGATTGGATTGAATTTATTTAAAATGGAGACATCAAATATTGTTTCAAACTTTGAGGGTCATGAATTTCATATATGGCAAGTCAAAGTGTAACTAGTTTTAATAGAGAAAGATCTCTAGAATATTGTTAATTGAACTATTAAAAAGCAACATGATGTAGATGAAGCATTAAAATGGATAAAAAAAGGTAATAAAGCTACAATAGTGATTTTTCTTGGGTTATCTAATGCATATTTACATCATATTGATTTGACAAAAACCTTAAACCAAATATGGGAAAGCCTTAATTTTTTATTTCATTTATAGGCTTCAAGTGCTAAAATGGGAATGAAGAAAAACCTTTTTTATTTGAAAATGACAGAGAGTGATAGTATTTTTCAACATATTAGTACATTTAATTCTATTCTTAATCAACTAGCTAAAATAAAATGTATGGTTTATGATGATGATGCCAAAGCTATTTTATTAATTAGTATGCCTTCAAGTTTTGACAATATTGTGTTTACTTTACACAAATTGAATTTGAGCTTAAGCTTAGAAAATGTGATATGTTACTTAATTTGTGAAGAGAAAAGAGTTATTAAAAATCACTTGATTACCAAGGAAACTAATAGATGTTTGTCAAAAGGAAGGCTAATGTTTCAATAGGAAAGAATAATTTTAAAAGATTCTATTGTAATAAAAAGGGATAAATTAGTGAATTGCATTCAATGTGCTAGAGATCTTATTGGTGGCAAGTTAAAATCAGATAATGGTTTAATTGCTACTGAAATAGAGGGAGGAAGATGTAATTTTATAATGTGTGATCAATAGTCTCCTTACAATGACAATGAAGATGTATATGGGTAATCCCACAATAATGAGTCTCACTTTTCGGCCAAGATGGACATTGATACCAACATTTTTAACTAAATCTTCACTTTTTGAGACGTATGGTAGCTAAACTATTAAGAATTTAAAGATGACATGAACTAGAAATTTATGGCGATTTGTGTTTAGATTCTAAATATTTTATTTTTATTCTTTCTGAAATAAATCATGAATCTTTCAACATCACTTTTAATAACTAATTTTTAATAGTAAACACCATTTTTAGAAAGTAATGCTTATGTCATCTAGCGTAACTTTTTTCTAGAAAGGATACAATTCTAATTTTTAAAATATAATTTTTTCACATCAATATCTAGTGCATGGATATTTTTTCATAATTTTTGTTACATATTTTTTTAATTAATTTTTGAAGTCGAGGTACCTATAATTTGGAAAAATTGGATGATGAGTCTTGGAAACCTACCCCTAACAATTCCCCCACTAGCTCCCATGTTCATTATGAGGTGTCTAAGGTTTCCAAATCCCCTTTGGCCACTAATCCTTCTAGCCCTCAAAGATCCCTCAACCTGTGTGTTAACTTAGATGGTGCTTTCGAAGAGCTTGATTTGGAAGAGGTTGTCTATGCTTCCTATGTCACCTTGAGGAAATATTTTAATGATATTTCAATGGCCGTCAACATTTAGAATGATATCCTTAAGTGGATCCTGGCCCAACTCATCATGGCCAAGGAAAAAATCCAAGATCTGGAAGAGAAGGTGCTCAAGTAGAAGGTTTCTTGGCTGGGGGAGGTTAAGGATGGTGGGCATTGATATATATTATCCTCCCTTGTAATTTTTTTTTTAATTGGTGAATTGGGAGAGTGAGACGAATAAGCTCAGAGCTCTAGTGGGGATGGAGGAGGATAAGTCCAAGTTGCAGAAGTAAATTTCCACCATGTACAATAATTCGGAGAAAAATTTGAAGTGTCTACAAGAAATTATGGATTATAGTAAGGAGATTGTCAAGAATACCGCAGTCACCATACAAGTTTTTCGGTAGGAAATTTGCAATAGTCATGGTTAAAGGATGATTGAGGTTGGTCATGACGCTGGTCACTCAAAGAAAAAAGGCAAGGGGGGTAGCCTTCCTTCGCCTAGTACTGAGGAGACCCAGATTGCACGAAAAGGGCCTTTGACCTTTGATGAGATACTCTACTTCTTGGCTAAGGAGTGGTAGGTTATTAGTAGCCTTAAGCTTTTGGGAGACCAATAGTTGATTTGGTTTCATATTGGTTTTTTCTTGCACTCTATGTTCGTTTTCTTGCTGTTATGTTAGTTTTTGTTTCTTTTTTTTCTTTTTGGGTGTCTCATTTGTCGTGAGCCCTATCATTTGGCCTCCATGACCATTTTGTAATGGGTGCGGGTACTTCCCATCTTTAATCTAATAAAAACTATAATTTGGACATAGGTGTATGTTGTCAAGAATAACTTGTTACATGTATATATTGAATTTTTTTTTTTGGTGAAAGAAGGGCATTAATACATAGTGCAAAGGTTTTTTTGGTTTATTTTTCTAGTTTCTAACTACTTTTTGACTTGTTTTAGTAGCTAGTTCAATCTCCTATTGGTTTTTTCTTTCACTCTATGTTCATTTTCTTGTTGGTCTATTAGTTTTTGTTTATTTTTTTTCTTTTTGGGTGTCTTGAATTTCTTGTGAGCCCTATCATTTGGCCTCCATGGCCATCTTGTAAAGGGTAAAGGCCCTTCCCATCTTTAATCTAATCAAAACTATAACTTGGACATAGGTGTATGTTGTCAAGAATAACTTGTTTTGTATATATCGAAATTCATTTTTTTGGTGAAACAAGGACATCAATACCTAGTGCAAAGGTATTTTTTGGATTTTTTTTCAATGTTTTACTATTTTTCCACTTGTTTAGAATGAAGAACTTGATGTTTGGTGAAAAACCTATGTTCAGTAAAAGTTGAAAATTGAATACATAATAAAAGGAAAATATAACAAAATTATTCTTATTGGAAAGATTGTTTCGAGGACTATGATATTGCAAATTATCTTGTCAAGTTAATTAGATTTGAAGGTCCAACTTGAGGTTTGAAACAATATTTTTTGAAGAAATTTTGAAGTAGACACTAAAAATGTCTTGCTAAGGCCCTTTGTTTAAAGGTCCTTTGATCGAAGTTATAACCTTTGTTCAAAGGTACCTGAACTATTGAAGATACCTTCGAATGAAGTCTAATTTTAGCTGACACTTCACAAAAAACATATGTCTATTTGAATTACATGTATATATACAAGGTCATAATTTGTGCTTTTAATATAAAAAAATAAAGGAAAATTTTCTAGGTCTATTCAAAAGGTCATATTTTTAATATGGAATTCACAAATAAATTATTGAGATCATATTTTGCAAAAAAGAATATGAGAAATAAAAGGACAAGACAAAATAAGGTAGAACGATATCATTCAATAGAAAGGGAACAAAAGCTTGCTTGAAGAGAGGATGCAAATATATTATGCTCAAAGAGAAGTATGTATATTTTATATAAATTATCAATTCTTTTCAATTAAATCATCTTCTAGATAAGATTATGATCAATAAGATCTTTTTTTTCAATTGAAGTAATTTTTTTAATTGAAGTATATTTTAAATAAATTTATTTATTTAAATTTTTTAGATCACATTACCATTCCTAAGTCCTCTACTAAAACCATTATGTTCCCTAAGTCTACCTAACTAAATGTTAAACCTTATTTACCCTAGAAACCCTAAATCTTGAACCCTAAGTATTATTGAGCTAAATCTATGATTAGATGCTTTGGCTAAATTCGATTCCACTAAATTAACTAATCAAATTCCTTTCTACTATATTTTTGTCCCTTACTTGCCAAGTGCATCTATGATAAACCCTATGGCCTATCTAGGACCCTCCCACAATGGATACATCATGTGTAATTTGACTATCCTTGAAACATCCCTAGTCCTAAAGCCTAAGACTTAAACCCTAAACCCTAACCCTTAAGTTCCTTAAATATTATAATTTTAGTTAAATCTAAATACATAAATTAGGAATTTAGAATGTAATATATACAACATAAATAAATAATTAAGTATTAAATTTGTAATATTCAAAATAAATTATAGTAAATTAAGGACTTGTGAGAGTTTTGTATATACCCTAGACTCTTAAACCCTAAACCTTAAACCTTACATATTATTGAATTTTAAATCTACATGTTATTTTAATTACACATGCTTAAATATTTTATATTAAATATTTATCTATTTCTATGTGTTCATGCTCTATTTTCTTGCACTACACTTTGCATTTTTATCATTTCTTTAAAGATTTGAGAGTAGGTGTGGGTGCAATGAAATATATAGGCCCAAAAGGTAATAAATATCATTAACTAACCTACCTCGATCTTAATTTCTTCCTTAATTTTTTTATATTAATTCATGCATCCCATGATAGTGGATATGAACCTTTGGAGAATTTTCTTTTCTACCTCCCATGTGTTATACCTAATATTTATTTGGAAATATTAGATTGTTCACTATTTGCATGTGTATTTATTCCTTATCATATACAGTGGTGTGATTAGCTCTACTATTCTAGCTCCATGATCATCTATGATGAAGGTAGAAATTACTCATGCACTATTTTGGGTTTTGATGGTGTTTTGAACAAATTCATAACTACCTTAAATTCATTAGTGATGGGACCATATTTCCTTCTTCTTTTCTACACTATATAATCAAACCACATAATCATATCTATATGGATTGTAGTTAATTTTTGGATGTGTTAGAGTCACTCAAGGACTGAAGCCTCTAGAATCACCTGCAAAATGAAAAACAACCTTCTACAAAGGAGAAAAGAAAGAGCATAAATTCACAATAATGGATGCAATATTAAAAGATTGAATATATGATTGAATAATGGTTGAATATACAAATGTACATGAGATTCTTTTCTTATAAAGGAAAGGTGAGATATATGATTAGACAAGATTGTGACAAGTGTCTTAATCCTATAACATGAGAAAACTAACAACCTAACTACCTAGGAATCAAACATTACAAGCTAGATAAGATAAGTTCTATAAAATCCAACTAAGACTTATAGAAAGAATCTTATATCCTAAGTAAACTTAACATGTGAATATGTCCCCTAATTCCCTAGTAAGGAAATTAACTAGTTACAAGACATTTATTCACAAGAACAAACCCCCTTAAATGCAACTTAGGGAGAAGATTATTATGAAAAATATGCAAAATGACTACGAAGATGGGTCTTGACTATGAGGCCATGCTAGGAACCCATTTATAGTGCAAATATAAATGCAATGTCTCACAAACAGAGAAAATGAGAAAACCCAATGGGATAAAACTCCTCTCCAAAAGAGAAAAAATAAATAAAAACAAGATGATGTATGGAGGACTCAATGATACCCCTCACGGACTACATCCATCATGTATATACAATCAATGACTGCCCCATAATAGGGAAAAAATAGAGACAAGATATCCCACCCCATAATGATGAAGCTCCAATTTTGATGAAGAATTTTTGAAAATAAAAGATAATCCAATGTCTACAAGAAACACATCTTCCCTTAGGAAGAAACAGATCCATAGGATAATGATGAATCCACTCCATGTCCAACTAAAAGGAGGAAGGATGAAGTCTCAACATGTGTTCCTCTGAAAACTGATTAGGAGTCTCCAAGATTGAATAAGCCACAACATATAATCATGGTCAAACACAACGAAGAAACATGAAAAATCAAGATAATGAGAAGACACGTGAATGTCAATCACCAAAGACAAAGAAGATTGAATAACAGTTCTGTTGAAACTATCATCAAAGAGGAGATAAACCCCCTCAAGTTTTTCCTCCAAATTTGTAGTATGAAACTCCACAATCAATTTAGAAATACTTGTCCAATACTCATCCCATAAAGCAAGATATGAAAAACTATGACCACCCTGCTAAATAGAAGCATTTCTAGCTACATCAATAGGAGGTGGAGGTGTAGGAAGCTCATCACTAGTCTCTAGAATACCACTTGGTTTAGATGATCAAACTTCTCCTCACAAACATGATTTACACTCGATGAAGGAGTGTGATATGTAGTCAAAGGAACATTATCTTCTTTTGAAGAAATATGTGAAAAGGAATACAAATGAGATGAATGATCAACCACCCCAATAGAAACAATATTTCTAGTCTCCAAATCCATTATTTACACTCTATCAAGAGTGAACTCAACTATTTTACCTTGACCACCATGGGTAATTTGATAAACAGAAAGGAGATTAGTGGAAAAATAAGGAACACAAAGTACATAATTAAAATTACCCTCTCCCATGTCAATAGAACCTTTCCCACTCACCTTCATAAATGTATCATTACCCATCAAAATATGAGGTGAATTATAAGACTCAAAAGAAGAGAACATATCCATAGAAGATGCCATATGATGAGATGCCCTTGAATTAAGAAGCCATCTATTAGATTCAAGACTTGGAGAGGCCAAGATTGCTTGTCCTTTCATTTTGTGTAGCCCAATTATAGATCATGTATTCTTTGACTGAGATGATGAAGGAACTATCGATTGAGATGGAAAAGAAAAAGTAGAAGAAATTGATGAGGGTAGTTGTATGTTATTAATTTGAATAAGGTGTTTGATTTCATCAATATTCTTATTATAACATCTATCCTCATCATTTCCTATCCTTTTACAATATGCACATTTAAACATCTTCTTTCTAGATGATTCCTCTTTAGAAGAGGGAGTGGACTCAGGAGTGCTATGTCAAGGAGAATATTTACCTTGCTCATTAGACTTGGGGTCCTTATTCTGATGTAGAGGTAAGTCTCACAAACAACAACCTAGGCCCTTTCCATACATGGTTTCAAGACAACTAATGTAAATATGCATTCTTGGTCTTTCTTGTCAATGTATTCCTAACCCTAAAACATGGAACAACACACTAATGATGCTCACTCCTTGAGAACAAAAATTATTCATGCCCGACTAAACATATTTTATGGGTTTCCAAACATACCTGACCCAACCCAAGTGCAAGAACACAATAGGGTTTGAAAAGCAAGTTTCCACACTTGACAATTTGCAAGAACCTACCCTTTTGAGGGTTAAGACACATTCAATATGAGTTCAAGTACAAAACAATGATAGACCAGTCTATAAAACCATTCCAAAACCCTACAGCATCACACACTTCAATGTGCATACAACACTTAAGTTTATTTGATCAAACCTTATTCTTGCTGCCCTATCAAACTAACAAACAGGGTCCCTTTTGGACTATTATTGAATAACTTATTCATACTATCAAACCAAGGAAAATCCTTTAAATGGTTTGTATAAAATGGTAAAACAGTCCTCCACACAAATTTTCATAGATTTCCAATTGTGGGAAGTCAATTTATGAATTTATTTCTATTGCTGGAAACCCTAGACAAGGTTTAGGACTATTATCACCAAAAACGTCATAACTTTTATAAACCTTAATGAAAATTTCTCAAACCAAAAATAGATGAAACTAGAAATATGCCTTCAAATTTTAGAATTGGTTTCAGTCCCATACTATATCATACATGGCTTTACTAGCACATTTTCAAACTGCAAATTCTAGAAAACATTGTTAGAACAGGGTAGCCTTCACCAAAATGGTCATATCTCACACAAAACTCAATGAAATTTAATGAGACAAAAATAAAATATAGAAAATCAGAATTTAAACTATCATATACTAAGTTACAAACAAATATAGCAAGTCATAATTTATGAGAGAATATTTTTAAATTATTAAATAAAATAACCTAAAATTCATAATATAGGATAGAGATAATAAGATTTTAGGCCAACAACAAATGCAATATAAATATATTGTTTGTTTTGTTGAATTATGATTTCAAAAAGTAGCTTATAATTTTTAATGTAGAGTTATAACATTTTATATTAAAGATAATCAATTGAAATTAGAAAATAATTTTATTTTAAGTATCTTGTATTATGAAATTTAAGTTAAATTCTATTAATTTTTTAGAGAAAAATATAATTCTCTATAAGATTATTTATTGTGAGGATAAAAAATAACTCTATTAATTAGATAGATCATTGAGACTCAACATAATGTTTTCATTCAAATTGTGAATTCTTCGCTTAGACTTGCTCAAACATGAACAAACAAACAATCATTAGTCAATAAACAAGTGTAAAAAAGCATTCCCTATGAGATTCTTTGAACATATGAATAATGAAAAAAAAGAAAATATCAAGTAAATCACAATAAAAACACTATTCTAATGCCCAAACCAGCATCCCATAGGGGGATTGGTGCTCCTTTGATGTGGAAATACTCCCCTTCCCAATTCCTTGATAAGCTCTTGGATGAAATGTGTGATTCTTGATGTAAAATGTCAATAACCTAGCTATGGATGATGAATTATATACCTATGATAATCTAACTTGTGGATGATATTGTGGATAGTAACCTTGCATGAGTTTGTGGATCCTCTTTCAATAGAGAAGGCCTTTATTTATAAGGAATAAGGGTTGAAGAGTGAAGAATGGCCCGAAGAATGTGGGATTAAAAATTAGACCAATGGCATTGTGCCACTTGTCAACATGCTAATGAATCTTAGAGGAGATGTGCTCACACATGTGTGAGCACATATTGGGAGATGGGATGTGTAAGAGGAATGAATTCCAAGAGGTGGATTGTGTAAGAGCAAGTGTAAGAGCCTTCAATGCAAAGGTGGCTCAAAAAAGAGGACAAAAGTCTTTTGGGAGGAAAAAGTCAAGTGGGTGGAATATTCCAAGAATATGCCATTTTGAATGAAAATAGAGTAGTTAGTAAATCAAATAAACTATTTTACATGTGCAACTTGGTTAGTTGATCAAGGTTGACTTACCCTAAGGTGGAGTTAAAAGCTAGAGAAATGAGGGATTAGTGTTAGGAGTTAATTAATTTAGGATTCATTAACTTGAATGAAATTAATTGATTTATGACATTTGATTTAAATGCTTGGGTTTATTTAAATCAAATGAGAGGATGAAAGAACATTAGAATTTTAATTAAATAAATTGATTTATTTAATTAAAGGAAGATGATGAAATAATCTGGTAAAGTCCATTATCTGATTTAAGGAGGAAATTTAATGAATTCGATTAAATAAATAAAGATTATTCAATTAATTGGTTAGTATGGAAGTGATTAAGGAAGAATTCATGTTAGTTAATCAGAATCAAGTGCATGATATCGATCGGGATATTTTGAGTTTCTACACTTATAAGTCATCAACAAAACTCTATCTCAAATTATCTTTTGAATTTTAAAAATGTTTTGTATTGAAAAATGACTTGTAACACCTCTTTACTTTATCTAAAACATTATATTTTTTAAAAAAAAAATTTAATACAAGTTGGTGAAATAGTAAGAACCAGCCTAAGGAATTTACAAGAACAAAACTAGTTGGAAACACCAACAATATGCCACCTAGAGGTTCCTCTCATGAGTGGTGAGTATATAAAGTGTTAAATAGTTGGTCACAATAAACCTCATTGAGCATGGACCATTTTAACGGTTGAGGGAGAAACCTTGAAGTGAGTCTCATGAGTACCTCAAGAAAAAACACTCCTTCCACAACGATGATGATGGGTGAGACCTTCTCATAAGCATTGTGAACCTCATTGATGTAATGCCCACATCTTTTACATAGGGGCATGAACATGTCAATTTATTTTTTTAGCCTACTAAATTCATAGCCATATGTATGGGAAAAGTTGGATGAATAAGATCCTCCTCCTCTCCTATTTACTACTGCTTTAGTTGCTTAACAACATTGTATTTGTTTATATGTTTTATGCTCCAAACTATTGTAGAAAATTGGAAAGCATAAAAGTATTGATATTATATTTTCTACTTACTAAAAAATATGGGTCCAAAGATCCTTGAGTACATGTATGGACAAGTGTGTCTCTTGAATGAGACATTAATCTTTGTAACTAAATAGAGTTTATATTTTAATAACTATAACTCTATGTGGACTCTAGGAATGTGATTCTTTATCCACCAACATTTTTTGTGAATATGTATACTATTATTTTATAAATGATAATTTTGACACATATTCATAAAAAAAATAAAAAATTCTTCAACCTCTATTTCAAAATTACAATAACATTTTTTTTTTAACAAACTTTAAATAATTAATATATAGTCTATTCTAATTAAAAATGCAAACGAACATTTTTTATTTGTTGAAGACCAATAAACATAGTATAAAAGGAAACAAAGAGTCAGTGATTGTATGCATCCAACTTGCTTAAACAAATTTACTACAAAATCCAATCTGATCCCCATAGATGCCCTTATTGATGCATTTCTAGGAGCATTTTTCATCGAGCATCCTACAACGAGATCTATTTTTGTCATTACATTAACTGGAATAAGTAGGTATACATATGTAAAATCCAAGGATGATAAGCTTGGTATGTATTAATAATAATAGGAAAAGCAAGCCCACATGTCCCGAAACACTGCATCATATTAACGTCGCAATCAACAACCATACTACATTATATGTTAAAGCGTTCAATGCCACCTGTCTATATATATGTATATGTATGCATATACATATTTGTGTGTATATATGTTTATATATATATATGTGTACATAATTTTTTGAATTTCAATTACATACATTTCTTAATTTAAATTTAAATTTTCAACAATGTTAGTTAGATGAATACAACAAACAAATATCCAACAAAATGATAGATGAATACAACCAACACAAAACCAAATTTGAATCACATAAAGCATAAATCATTAACTTGGACAGCTCCCAAAACATGCCTAGGCTGAAATCAAATTTATTACAGCATAAACATGATTAAGACAAAGTTCTAAAGAAGACAAGGAGTCTTCAGTTTTACAAAAAAAACACTAGGTCACATCGAAGTCAAAAATTTCACAATAGACTAGCATTCAGTTTTACAAAAATACACACTAGTATCCTTTGGCTATCCAATACAATAGACTAGCATTTAGTTTTATGAAAAACACACTAGCACACATCAAAGTCAAAAAGTTCACAATAAAAAATCATAATCAGACATCCACATATCTGATTAAGAAGTCGTGGGTCCTTGGGTGTCAACTGACTCTGCATCAACTGGAGAAGATTTTAAGGATTGTTCATTGTTTTGCATGACACTTGCTATACAAGCAAGCAATGCCTAATTTTCCTCTAGACAAAGTTGTAATTGTTGAGAGCAACCTTTAGAAGACCCGTTATGTAGGTTGTTAAGAGTAGCAAAGGCTGGAGACAAAATGTTAATCATGTCCATTAAAATTGGATGTTGAGTTGGAAGAGGAGTTGTACGAGTACTCTTACATCTGTTTCTTTCTTCTCTTTCTGCCCGCTTTTGGGTTTCCTTTAACTGTCAATCAATCTTTGCTTGCTCCCTTTCAAACTCCTTTTGTTGTCGCTGCTTGAGCTTCTCCTCTGTAATTTTCTATTTTTTTGCAGCACGCTCCAATCTCTTTGCCTCCCTTTGTGCCAAGTTTGCTTCTCTTTCTGCCTTCTTTTCATCCATTTGGTCCCTTTTTCTTTGTTGTAATTCTTGGTTTCTTTATTTTTGTGCCTCTTGTTCATTCAATAGATTGAAAAATGCATCTGATGTCAAAATTTGAGATTGCCTACTTAGGTGCAACACCCCATTGTGATCTCTATTCAATGATTGGTGCACCCTTTGTGTTGGGAGTTGCAAAAAAATGCTTCTCCTTCCTTCTAGTTGTTGTTCATTGACTTGTGTGCATGGCAGATAGTCAACTTATTCATTACTAGAGGCATTACCTTCCACTCCATCTACTTCATCATTTGAATCCCAATTTATTCTAGTCATGAAGTAATGGATGACCTCTTCAGGATCTACATGTGGTGGTGATGGTATGGACAACCCTTCATCCCCTTGAGTGAAATTCAGATGCACCCCTAGGTTTAAAGTTGCATCTTGAAATTCAGATGATAGATTGAGGCTCTCTTCATTTTCTGCTATCTGATTACATGTTTGAACTACAGGTTCTTCAATTTATGTTGCCTCAATGTTTTTTATGCAATATCCTTCTTCATTTTTTGGAAATGGGGGATTGCTTGTAGTAAAGGTTTCCACAAACTATCCAATCTATTCCTCATTCCTATGTTGTTTGAAGTAGTTTTTGAATGGTGAGAATACAATGCCATCAAGGGGTTGCAATTTGTGGTTGTAATGTGTTGGAAGTGTGAGCAAATCAATTCCCATAGTCTTTGCTTCTTCAATCATTTTGAATGCAACATGACTACCATGACCGTCAAAGATGAGGAACTATCTATTTTTTGGTGACACACCTCTTGGGACATTTCTTGCAAAGTGTTTCAACCATTGCACAAATAATTCTTTGGTCATCCAATCATGCTCTTGGATTGTCATGCATGCCCTTGGCTCATAGTTAATAATATAGTTTTTAATGTTACTTTTGGATTTGAACAAATAGTAACCAGGTATAGCTTGACCTATTGCACTAACACAAGCTAGAACAATGATCCATTCTCTACTTTTAGAAATTAATTATGGAACACATTTTGTCTCTGTTTTTGCAATAAATCTCATTGCACAATTTTTTCCATCATGCACCCTTGTTTCATCACAATTCCATATTTCGTTGGGCCCATAATTGTGTTTTTTGTATAACTCTTCGAAGTTGTCATAGAAGGAAGAAACTATTTCATGGCGTAGCATTATAGCTCGATTTGTGTCCACTCCTTTTGGTGCTCAAATTGTCAGATCGAGATTCCTTTGATGAAATCCAACCCACCATGACCTCCCTAGTATCCAATTTGTGAATGGGTTAGGCCTCGCTCCAACCATTTGGGCCACCGTTAACTTGAGTTGTGATTCTTGAAGGCCATGGACACTATTAGCCATATATTTACAGCACTACACATTTTCAACTTCTTCTTCATCAGATAGGATTGTTCGTGGCCCCTTCCTTTTTGTGGATGTCACACCATTGAGCCACGCCCTCAAACTACTAGGCAGGATTCCTCATTTGATCGTTGAACCTCTTATTGACATTTGATTTTCCCCAACATCTGCAATGGTTTCTTCCATGTGATGCATTGTCCAACTTCCTATGCACAGATCTAGGGTTGTCACATGGTCAGCAGGTGGTGGTTCCATTTCTACCTTAGTATTTTGAGCAGTAGGTTCAAAACCATAATTTTCATTTGTCTATTTTGCATTTTCAGAAATAACATCCTCGTTGATGTTGACTTATGGCTCTTCATCAACAACATCTGGAACATTAAACCTCACTCCATGAGGTACTCTAACTAAGCACCTACCACTCAATCTTTTCCTCTTCTACCCTAGTGCCATGATTATCAATGATTCTAGGAAAGGGTTTCATGAGATTAATTTCTTAAGCACATGAATTTGGAAAAAACCAAGCAAGGGCTTTCACATATATGGTGTATTTTTAATGGGCTTTCTAATTTATGCCCATAGTCACATGGGTTTTTTATAAAAAGGTTGATGCTGACCAAAAAAATCTTATTTTGTCGACATTTGGTCAAACCCACGAATTTCATCATCATTTTTGGAGACAAAATTATGAAACAATCGACTTTACCAGGTTGTGAAATGGGGAGAGGAAATAATCATTTAAACCCAACAAAAACCCGTGGGAAAAAGACCAACACCATGACCTAACAAAAATAAAACAACACATGGCAAAAATGTGTTTAAGAGGAATGATTTATTTCATAAACAAGCAATAATAATTTTCAATCATCGAATAAACCCTTCATGGGTCCTAAACGATGTAGAAGAAAATGATTAACTAGTACCATTGTTTTCATTTTGAAAGGATAGGCAAAGGATACACACATATATATAGATTTGTTGAATGAACAAGAGACAAGAGACACATAATTTGTAAATGAATGTGTACAATGTTATATATATAACATTGTACACATTCATTTACAAATTCAATAAGTTGTGCTATATATATATATATATATATATATATATATATATATATATATAACTTTATACACATTCATTTACAAATGAAATAAGTTGTGTTATATATATATCTAACATTGCACACATTCATTTACAAATTCAATAAGATGCAGAAGAAAATGATTAACCAGTACCATTGTTTGCATTTTGAAAGGATAGGCAAGTGATACACACATATATATCGATTTGCTGAAGGAAAATAGAGTTATATACGTATGTATATATATATGTGTTTGTGTATGTATTATTGTATATATATACATGTATATATGTATTTATATGTTTGTATATGTATGTACATATATGCATATATATCTATGTACATATGTTTTTAAATACATAATACACATATATTAAATGCATATATATATATATACATGTATATATGCACAAATATACATATACACGTATATACATATAAATAAACCCTGAGAAATGACAAAAACTAGACTAATATAAATACACGTATATGCACAAATAAATGACAAATATAAACCTTGAGAAATGACCAAAAATAAAAAATGAACACACAGATTACTGGATTTGTAAATGGGGTTTGTAAGGAAAAACCTATCACCAAAAAAGACCTTTCATTTACTTAGAAAGCAAAGTAAAAATATATTTCATAAATATAAATGTTAAATGCATAGTTCAAAGAAAAGTAAAAAGACACAACATAAATATAAATGTTAAATGCATGGTTCATGAAAATAACCATATGTAGAATGTAGAATGTATAAAGTACCAACTTGAAACTTGGGATATTGGATGAATGTGCAGAGGATGTCTGACCATGCTCTGAATTCTACAAAGAATAATTCTTCACAAATAGCAATTGTAAATGACACTGGCTGCTTTCCCCCTCTTATTTAGGAATTCAAATCTGACAATTGAATGCATTCAATTTGGTTGTTGTGTTTCAAATTTGAATTTTTTTGAACATTTGAATTTGTAGTTACTAGTTACATAGGTTTTTAACGATAATATGACAAGATTTTGCATTATATTTTGATTTGATGTTTATTTGGGGAGCCTTACACTGGTATTTAATTGTGCGGGTACCTACAGGAAATGAAGTAAATACATCTATCTATCAGGGAGTGTGTGGAAGACTATGCATTTCAAATCCCATAGAGTTAATAGGAGATTGTGATTATGTCATGTAAAGCACCATTAAGTGTGCATGTGTAGTTGTTAAGATAATATGTAATGAGGGATACACATTTGCAAGTGGGGGTGTTTGCAACAATTATGCGTTTTATATTAATTGTAAATGAGCCTTTTTAAGTGCAAGTTGACATTTTTTTATAAATGCAAATGCATGTTTCGTTGTCTATTATGACTGGTCAGTTACACATTGTGTTATGAGCAACCATTGGTGTTGTTGTAATTTTTTATTTGATAAAATAAAAAAATTTAATGGATCAAAGTGAATTTTTTTTGGGAGGTGGAGTGAGCATGGAGGTGGCAGTTATTTAATGGAAGGCGGAGACTGGCACATCTCCCCTATTTCTTTTAGAAGAAGAAAAAGTATGGAAGAAAAATGTGGCCAACTATTTATTTTTGATGTTGACAAAAACTGACAATATACATTAATCAATTGTAGAGTGACGTTAGTGGGTTGTGAGAAATGTAAGGTCAAGGAAGACAAATTTTAGATTATAAATAACATGAAATCAGACTAAAACCCATATTATTTAAGGCATACTTTTTAATTCATCCTTGTACTTTTCATTTAGTTTGAAGCATATTCGTCTAATCTTTTTGATCAATCTAAACTCTTTTCACATTCCTAAAATGTTAATTCCTACAACATCACCATTTTTTACGTATATATTACTTATGTTGGATTTTGAGACATAAAGCACATTTTTTAAATTATAAAAATTTACTTATTCTATATTTATAATAAAAATTGAATTAATGTCTTACATTTTGCAATTGGGAATGCTAATAGCATATATATATCTTTTAAAAATCTATATAAAATATACTTAAATATATCTTTCTTCAGATGTTTATTGTACATATATAGATTTTAAAAAAGATATATATGTTAACTAATAATATTAAGTATCAACTAGCTAATAACTAATATCAAATTACAATATTAAATAATATTTTTTTTAAATACATTTAGTAAATACTTATATTTTCTAATACTATTTTAATACTCTTTCAAAACCTATTTTTTTCTATATTGTTAAGTAATTGTAATATTAAATAATTTTTTAAACACATTTTATTAAATATTTTATATATTTTTTAAATATTTTTTAATAAAAATTAAATAGTAATTTCTATTTTAAGAAAGAACAAAAAATATATTTAGAAGTTGTATTAAGCATGGAAACAAAAACTAAACATATAAAGACTCATAGGTTAACTGTTGTCCAAATAGAGATCCAATCACTTGTAGACTATATTTGGTACATAAAAAACCTAAAATATACCATAACAAAGAGTATAAATAAACAACCTACAAGATTAAGTGAAAAACAAACCAAAAAATAGAAGACGAAAAAAATCTCCAAGTTGACAAACCATTATAATACAAAATTTTGTAATATGAGATACTTGTGTTAGGTAAAGACAAATTGATGAGGACAAACAAAAATGGTGTAGTTGTTAAGTAGAGTGAAACTCTTTACTAAGAGTCAAAATTAGATAGAGGCGATTTTTAATTGATAGTCAAACAAATATTTGTTTGCATTAGTGCTAGATAGATAAGATGAGTAGTGTAATGAAATGAGTGTCTTAACAAAAAAATCTTAAGTTTATTTTAAATCTAACACATTTTCAAAATAAGCAACACATAAAATATGTCTCCAAGTATTTAGTAAATTACATAGTTTAAAAATGAAATAAAATAAGTTTTAAGTAAAAATAAAATAACTCAAAATTGATATATGTCAAATATTTTTTATAGATAGATGTATTTAAATGTGGTGTTGTATTATTGGCACCAAGGTTCAAATTCCATTGGAGTGTTATTTTTGAGTGCTTATGTTTGGGATGAGGTTCCCCTTTTGTGACCTCACCAGTTCATAGTTTTGAGTCAAAAGAATTTATCCCTCTTAGAAAATAAACTAAAACTTTATCAAATAAAACAACTCTTAACTAAATAAAAATAAAATAAAATAAATATTTAACTAAATAAAATAACATAATATAACTCTAACATAACTTTGAGAATACAAATAAAGAAAACAATGTAAATAGTTTCAAAATAAGTTCAAATAATTTTTAAGTAAATAAAACAATTAACATTTTTATTTTCTCAAGAGTTATTTTTATTATTATAATAGTATTTATTTTATAATAAAATTAATAATATAGATTAAAAACAAAAATTTGTGTCACACTTTTGACCAACTAAATAGTTTAAAGTAAACCAATTTTGCCCTAAATAGTTTTGAGCAAAATAGTTTTTCTTGGAAAAACAAGTTCACTCAAAACTATACAATTTTTTTCTCTTTATAACTTTCAAATGTGTCTCAACCAAATTGAAACATTTTCCACCAAAATCCTTTCGATCCAAATATTTCACTCGAAACCATCTATGTGGCATCCTTGTTGGCAACCACCTCATATTTTTTTAGAATTTCATGATTCAACATTCCACTTGAACATAATATTTTTCACTCAAAATGAATTAAAAAGAAAAACTAAAAATATACTTTTGTAGAGCTTAGACTCAAGAATTCAAATATATTTATATATTTTTTAAATAATGTAAGTAGGTTGTTAAAATAAAAAATGAGGTTGATTAGAAATTTAAAAATGCTAAAAAATATTAAAATATTTTGAAAAATATATGGTGCTCTAGAGGAGACAATCCTCTCCAAAAAGGTGTAATTAGTTTTTTGAAAATGATAAAAAAATAGACAAAAGTTGATGTCAAGTGAAAACTACCAAATTTTGGTAACTTTGACTTTAAAACATTATTACAAGGAGAATATATATTGATTTATTTCTTCTATGCACTAGATATTGAACTTATCTAATTCGGGGGAAAAAAAAAGGAAAAATTAAAATTGTTTTCTCTTTTTTGTGTGATGTTGACTTGACATCACTTTTTCTTGAAATTTTCAACACTTCAAAATATGCTCTTAGATTTATAAAAAATATCAAAATGTACCATCATAAATTTTCACCCTTGACAATTTCACACTAGGTTTAGATCCCCCTAATATTCTTGGACCCAATTTTTCTTTTAATCTTCCCATTTTATGATAATATTTTAGGAAATCAGAGTTGAATTGGGGATTAAGAATCCACATGTCTATTTAATGCTTATCAAAGACCCAAAATAGGTTTCAACTAAGGTGATAGTTCCCTTGTCCAGCCTATTTTAGCAGAAATCCACATATGTTGGTGTTGATACCTTAACATCTAGAAATTTGAATTCTATTATCGATCGTTGGTAATTAACTTATGTGAAATTAAAGAATTGCATATAAATACAAGTCTTTTTCACCATTTTAAACCCTAAGAAATCCTAGAAAGTTCCTAAGGAAATTGAGATCATAATTGAGCATCCTAAAAGGAAGTCAAGAGAAGAATTAGCAGAACTATTTCAACATTATTTTAGTCAATCAATTAAAAATATTGGACTAACATTAACGAAAGACTTCCCAACTATCACACAAAGAAGGCCTCTCTCTTAACCATACCTTAAGCAATATTTTAATACTTTGAGGGAAGTTTTAAATACACATCTATCATAAAACATTAATCAAAACATTTCACCATAGCATGAGTTACCAATGACACTTAAGACCCTATTACATCCACGGAACATATTTCCTATTTGGTTTACATGTCCAAAATTTTCCTTGCTAGGACCATAATGGCTAGATTATGAAAGCTCTTCTCATTGAAAGTGGAACTATTGTAGTTGAAGAATATATACCATAAAACTTACCCCAAAAAAATATGTCCTCTCATGAGAGAAAAGAGAAACCCAAATAATCTCCATTCATACCCACTCGTATCTCATGAGCTATTCCACCATCGGATTTAAAGTATTAGTCTTTTTTAATAATTTATTAAATTACTCAAAAATAGAATATATAGATTAAGAATGAAGAGGTAGATAAAATAACCATTAATACCTACATTCCTACTCATCCTAGGTCCATCAAGAAGGTATGGAAATTCATCCATATTCATGATAGTTAAGATATAACAACATCTAGTGACCTCAAGAATCTATTTCAAAATTAGTTAGGAATAATATCTCAAGATATTAATGATCAATCAATTTAACTTGTTGAAAATAGATGCGAGTGAACCTTAAATAATTTCTATAAAAACATGGGAGTGGATGAATATCAAGTTTATTCCTATACAAAAGTTTCACAAACATAAATCATGCCCAAACCAAAATAATAACTAATAGAACAATAATTTTGTAATTTGTTACTATTCATTACTAAAGGGTTATCGTATAGGGTTTCTTAAGAAATTCACAACAATAAAATGGTACACACCACTCTCCTAACAATTATAGATAAGAATAATTATACAAGTGGACATGGGTTACATTGAAGGCATAGACATCATTCTAGCACACACAACCTCCATAATGCTATAAACAAATTACTATTTAGTTTGCATCATACATTTCTCATTAACTCAACTAAAAATATATAATTTACATATAATCCACATAAATTACTTTAATTGCATGCTTGAAACTCAAATTCATATTCAAGGTCACAAGATCACAACTTTAGGCTCACTTATATATTTTGATAGTTAATATTCAATTTAACCCAAAACACACAAATCACTTTACATTTAGGCCAAACAAATTACTCCATGTGCAAGCTTGGAATATCTACTAAGTCAAATATATATATACTCCGAATAATAAACTACGTACTTTATCTTTCAACTAGAAATTAATGTTTCTATCATTCTAACAATGTATAAGCCTCCTGTGAGATTGAAAATTTAATTTCATTCTTTAAATAGAGGTAGAGGTCGATAATACTATCGAGGTAAGTAGATGCAATAACATCTACCCAAGAGTAGCATGTACCTATGACTATCACTTAGATGGTTCATATATATTGGTTACACCATAAACTATTAGGTGGGAGATTAATAGAGATGTTACTATCAAGCTCAAGCTCAAGTCGCATGGCTTTGTCAAGAAAATTTCTATATCCTCATGATATTGTGAGTGACCGATGGGATAAGAATGGACGGGCATCACATAGAGTTCAAAATCGGCTGCAAAGTGACTTAGCCGCCAATATTTTAAATGCACATAAACATGATAACATTATTAGCTCATGCTTGAGCAAGGGAATCTTCAAAGGTTTCACATCCAAGAGATAAGCATACGTAAACCTTATTGCATTGAGCCCAAAATGATGGGTTTTATTACCACCTGATCCATTTCTTCTTTTGAGCATAATAACTACATAATTTAAAACCATTAGAGTTTGACCAAGATTTGGGTATGGGCACGGGGCTCCAACCAAATATCCCTCAATAAAAGAGTAGGTAAAACATTGCATTGACTACAGGCCAATTCATAATTGTTCCCTATATTGTAAACATGAATGTTCTAAGTAAAATCAAATAAAATTAATTAACAACTTTTAGATCAAGGCATTCTAAGTCAAGTTCTTCTTCTATTAGCTGGAAGATAAATCCACGTCCTTATTCATTACCAGATTTCTATTCAAACAATCTATAGGATATGCGCGCCATGGTTTTGCCAGCATCCGCCCTACTTGCGCCTAACTGGGGCTCTATGTGGGTTCTCAAGAATGTTGAGTTGAGGATAACGTTGGTAATAGCAACCACTTCCTCAAGATTTTAGAGTTCCAAATGCCTCAATGTGAAGGAACTAATGCCATATATGAGAATAGCCACAAGTGAAGAAAAAAAATAAAACACAGAACTATCTTCATTTAATAGATAACGACACAATTGTTTTAAAGAGAAATAAAGCACAACACAAGGTGATTCAGTCATGTATAGCTTCCAAATTTTTTTATTTCTATTTTCTTAAGCTAGAATCATGGCAGGAGGCTTACCTCAAGATTTCAACACTAATTGAACAATGCAAGGAAATTGGCAAGTACGGCGGCCAAGTAGGGTGTCAGATTCCACAACCTCTGTCAGCATCGACCCTTCCTACCCCAAAAATTGGGAGCTCTTTTACAGGGTATGTAAAACCATCAAAGCATTTAAAAAAAAAAAATGGGGATATTTTCCCCATGTTAGCGTTGCAACTGCCATGGTAGATATGTCTGCAAGATATGGACGTAAAGATACAGCGTGTGAACTATTGGGACAAAATGCTTCAAAGAAAAAAGTGATTTCTTGAAAAATGCCCTTGCAGGTTATGCAGAAAAATGGATTTATTGGAGTGGCATTAGAAACTTTCAATAACACACAAATTGGCAGGCGTAAGTAAAGCCAAATTCCCACGTCCCATAGCAGCCATGAATGCTAAATGCGGAAGCATAGACAAGACGCGTGAACTGCTGGACAAAATGATATAAAGAATGTGATTTCAAGTAATGCCATCATTGTAGGATATGCGCAAAACGAAATTATTGAATAGGCTTTAGAACTTTCAAGCAAATGCAATCCGCAGGTGTAAAACCAGATTCTCCAACCTTTTCTCGATAGCCTCTACCCTAATTATCTTTGTCACATCCCATTTTTAAAATGGCTCCCCTACAAGTTCATTCCCACGCAATGCATAATACTCTTCTCTGCGAATGGCGCGCTGCCTAGCATTAAACTCTTACCTTCTCCATTCCCAAAAATGAATAACTATTGATTGCATCTAGATCTAAGTGGCCCATCCTTGCGTCAAGGTAGATTTCTTCTGGTAAGCCTAAATAAGGGCCTAGTTTGCTCATTGATGCAGCCATATATTCAAATCTCTTACCGTGTGGCTTAAGTCAGATTTGTGTAATAAATGAATTGATTGAATGTTTCTAGATTAAGTGGGTGTTGTGATAATAGGTATGTTACATATCGATCTGCATTAATGATAAGGGGCATTACTAAATCTCACTATCATTATCGCTTATCTCACTTCCTGTCCTCTTCCTGCCAAATGCATCATAATTAATACAATTAAATACCTACTCCATGGCAAACACAATTGGCCAACATATCGTTTATTTGTTGATTATTACATTAAAATTTCACTCCTCCAATGGATGAATTATGACGAGAACACCACAGGGAGTTGTGCTGATAATTACTGGGGCAACCACAGTGAATGTTTTCCAGAGAAAAAATGAAGAAGTTACTGGGGCAACCAAAATACTTCAATAAACTAATATTACCATAACGCGCCAATAAACCTGACAAATTGAAAGGGAATAGCTGAGATGGTTAGTCTATGACATCCTTGTACAAACTCTTTTGCTCTACTGTTGAAAATTATTGATGACGAGATAAATGTGGTGGCTACAATAATGCACACATAACAAATATTCAAAACAAATTACTACACCAAAAGCACTTTCATTCTCAAGGAATTATAGCTTCCCTTTTTTATATATATAAATTGAAGGGAACTAGAACTTGGTAAAATGTCTCTAATGAATGAATTAATTAATTATATCTAATATTAGATTTAAAAGATGAGCATAATAATATAATTGAAATAAGTCAATTAAGATGGAAATTGAACACACTCTATCAAGAGACTAAACTATCATTACTATAGTGAGTGTCAATATTAGGAGAAAGAACAATATTACTACCATAATAAGTAATAAAATTAATCGTAAGAGCATTTAAGCATTATTGAGAATAACATTAATGTTAAAATTAAAGGGAGATATTATTATTACCAATAATTAATAGTGATGAAAACAATAAAACTACAATTCCTTTAATCGATAAAGAACATGTACATACATGTACTATTGCTAAGCTAAGAAGAATAATATTAACCAATATAGTAATAGTGTAAATATTAACATTATGAGAAATCACAATATTCATAAGTGGTATTATGAATGCTAAAGAGAAAATTGTTATCAAAAATAATATCATTCTTATCTATATCTAGGAGTATGAAGGAACATAACATCCTTCCCAAGTTAGTTGAATAATACTGAAAATATTAAAATAACACTAATGAATCATTTGCAAAATGTGCTTATAAATTTATATGGTCATCTTTCACTATGAAATATATATATTTAAGTAATTAGAAGCCTCATAAGGATGTGGCTATATTCAAGGGCATCTTAACAAAAAATTGTAAATGACTATCTAAAACTAAAGAAATGTAGCTAAAGCAATATGAACTTACATGTACCCTACATCTCACAAACTAACTAAATCACCTTAACCACCATTCATCGAAGGTTCTCTATTACTAGCTATTAAAAGATCCTTAGTTTGCATTATGGAGATGTGACTGGGTGGCTAATTAATTAGGTGACCTTACACAAAACTATCATTTTCACTCTCATTTGCAAGCACTCTCACTCTCTCTTACTCTAACTTGCTTCTCTCCTCTACATCACGATTCTACAATGAAGCTCTACTAGATTGAAGTCTCACCAACAACCAAAGCTCTCTTGCAAGTGCTCAACATCATGTCTATCAATACAATATGAAGCCACAGACTGTTGGTATTTCTCTCTTGCTCTCTTGTCTATTTTCTAGCATATTTGTTAAGTCTTTATTTTGTGATACGGGTTCTCCTCCATCACGGGGTTTTCTTTTATCACTCTTGTGTCTACTCTTCTTTGCTTATTTTATTCTCTTTATCTATTTAGCTATCCACAGAGGTGTGAACACCAAAGCAGGGGTTTGATTGAGGAAAGCCCCAAAATAGCCCCAATATTTTTCCTCATTCACCTTGTGTATAGGTTGCTTGTGTGAAGCTTTATGGGAAGCTTTGAAGCGCATGACTTCTTGTAAGTTAATACCTCACCCTCCTTGTCATTTATTTTCATTCTTTCTCTCTATCAATTTTGTAGATTAAAAAAACCTTGGATTCTAAATAGTTATTAGATTCCTTGAGTTATGTGCAAAAGGTTTAGTTCTCTACCATACAAGACACCAATGCGTCCTTGAGATGACAACTCATCATGTTGTTGTCCTACTCTCGATCGAGAGCTTTTCCTCATGTCACAAACATCTCTACAGTATGCTCTTTTGGTCCCCAAAGTCCTTCATTTATGATCATTCTGAAAACTCTATTTTAAACACATTTTTGCAATCTCTTCCATCTTGAATCTTTTGGTTAGTCTGGAGGTGACGGAGGGAAATTCACTCCCTTTAGACCCTATTTTTCTTGGGTCTTGGGAGTAGCGAATCCCCTCCTTCATAACAATGAATCATATTTTCATGTGATTTTTTTATGTTTCATGTCCATTTGTTTTGTGAGTACTAGCACTTGCAAGACTTCAAAAAAAGCATCTAATTCTCCTTAGTGGTGATCAGTACAATGACTTTAGTCCATCAAGAAATGCAAATATGAGTTGTAAGTTCGAGCAATTGCCAAATTTTCACTTGTTTATCCATTAACTTTTGGTTGATTGAGGGTAAGCTCTCGTTTACATCACCATAGCCATTATGGAGGTAGAAATACAAAAATGGAGTTTGACTTAGGTAAGCCCCTATTTAACATAACTCTCCCCCCTCTCTTATGTGTGTAGGTTAGAAATTTGAAGTGAATTTGGGAGAGCATTGAAGACCTAATTGTTCAATCAAGCATTCAAGCCTACAAGTCAACAAATTAGGGGAAATGGATTTTATCAGTAATACACAAAGTTTTGACATTGAGTCCAAAAAAGAATACCCTCCAAATAGGGACTGATTGAGATCTAAAATCTATTTTGGAGTGTCTGCACTTCGAGGTCTAGGACACTAGTGCCTCTATCTAGCTAGAACAAGCTCAAATTTACATGTCAAGTTCCTATGTGTCTACACTCTACTATTCTAAACTTTGTTTATGGCTTCCAGTTATGCATTTACCTAAATTTATAATAGTTTGTTGCATTTTCATAGTTAACCTAGGTGCATCTTTACATTATCAAATTTAGTTTATTAATCACTATCAAATCAACGCCAACACAAAGAACTAAAACTCTGATCCCCATTTTGGCTTTTCCATTGAGGTTAGTAGCCAAGTGGTTGTTTGCAATCAATTTTAGTTCTTTCCATTGTGATGTAGGATTAGATGTGATTTAGACCCTAGATTCTCTTTTCCCACCTCACACAATTTAACAATTTTTGAAAAAATTGAAAAATTACAGGCATAAACTTCATTAAGAGTTCTATATTTCAAATTAGTTCACATCATTTTAAAATTCAAAACATAAAGACCACTTTATGCGATTGAAGTTGAATTTTTTCGTTTGAGTTGACCAATTCTTGTATAAAAGTGTGACAAAATTTTATTCTTTTACCCTATAATAATAATGGTAAACAAATATTTTTTATAATTATGAGATAAAATTTAAAAATAAATACTTTAGAAAAAATCAAGAAATATAATAAACATTAAAAAATAAAGACAATAAATATGAATAAAATATTATACATAAATTATTAAAAACTAGAATAAAGATTCATCAATTAAAATTTCTCTAAATACATAAATTAGAAATGTATCATGATGATCATATGTGTAGCATATTAAGAAAAGTTTTAATATGTAACTACATATATTGTTATGATATCACTTATTATCATCACTAAGTGTATTGATAAGTGGATCTTTAATAATATGAATACTATAAAACATAGGATCTAAAACATCATGAAATATAGAACTTTCCACACATGTGTATCACTAGCATATGCTACTTGAGAAGTATGATCATGATTTTTAATATCATGTGGCTTGGAAAGCCAAGGAGACCATCAATGAAAAAGAATCATAGAGGTCCTTATTAGATACATCATTAAAAGACAAAGGAGTATCATCTCATGTAAAAAAACCTTGTATGTATTTAAAGAAGATAGGGCTAAAGCATTAAATATAGAAAGCATGAGATCACAAATAATGTTTTCAATAGATATATAAACTATAATATTAACACATGTGATAAAGCATAATTAACATCAATATATGTACAACATGAATCAAAGTGTCATCAACCAAATCATGAAAAAATAAAGAACATGCACTATCATTGAGAGACACATCACTAGTGCTAGAAGTAATAAAATCATCATGTAGTGCATCACTAGCATAATCGTCATTGATATGTAAACTTAGAGCATCTTTACAAGGCTAGTCAATAGCATGACCAATAACAAACACATTACTGAGATCCTCAAGAAAAGCTATAGGAACAAAAGCATGGATAATAGAGTTTGTGGATGTAAGAGGAGAACTATAACGAGATATAAAAGAAATATGCTTGCTAAGTATCACATCACATGATGCAATATTCCATGATGTATTATGAAAACGTAGTGTTATGTCGTGATCATCATTTGCTACACAAGATGTATAATCGATATGAAACTTGTATTAAAATGAATTAAAGTCCTCTAAAATGGATGAAAAGGTGATAATAAGTTTTATGAAAGATGAAAGAGATAATATGAACTAATTTATGCATAGAGCAAAGAACATTATCTATTTGTACTACAATGAGATAATGCCCTTAAGGATTCATGGATAAGGTGTAAGAAACTGCGAAAACACATTAAGATCCTTGATATATGAATGGACATAGGCAAAAAAAATGAGTTATGTACAATCCATAACAAAAGGTCTAACAATAAGAAACAATCAAAAGAAGCATGGGTAATTAAGAATTTAAAAGATAACAAACAACGAATCCAAACATTAACCAATATAAATTTGAGTTGAAATGAAAGATGATAGCAATCAACAATATCAGATCTAAAACACTACTAAAAACACTCATTACAATACAAAAAAAAATTACAATCATTTAACAAATAAGAAAAAGAAAGGGGTAAAATGTGTACCTTTAACCTTACAATAATAAGCATGTTTCCAATCTCATAACCAGATGTCCAGCAAGTTAGCAGCAGACAAACTCTTGGTGAGAAAAATATGTTAAGAAAATATCGACCACCGTTCTCAAACAGCTCTGTGTGAGTATTACCTAGCATACCTTTAAAAATCACTACAGTCGCTAGAGAAATATATATACAAGACCCGTTCGTATATATTTTTGGGAACAATTAGGGCTACTCAGCTGCAGATGCGATGGTCACCTCCTCTTTCATCGTGACCTCTAAAAGTAACACCACTACTGGCGACTCCTATAGCCGCAGGAAGAAGGGCGCTCCCAACAACTTTACCCACCTTACCAATCTTTTCCAAAGCATGTTTGGTTCGGCTTGGCTTGTAAACTTGAGTAATGCCATGTTTCGCCAGGCCAAGAGAATCGATTATAGCACAATTCATGTCCAAACTGACTTCACAATCAAGCGTCCTACACCAATATTTCCACTTTGTATTCTGCTTCTTGCAGCGCGTGCAACTGTATTTTTCCTCCTTCGGAATAACAAGCTCCAGGACTTGTTGTGGATGACCACTGTGGGTGAACACCGGGGGAAGATCCATGCACAGCGGGTGAAGTCTCAAACCCGTGTCAGACTGGAACACAAAGCCTCGAAGTAAAACACCACAGGCATCACAGTCGTGCCGCAAACGAGTTTTGGGGCGAAATTTAAAAGGATTCTGGGAAAAAAAGGGATGTGTGTGTTCATCAGGCAAAGTAGCGCAGGGCAAGTGTAACACGAAATCGGGGCACAATCGGCATTTATATCCGATATTGGCTCCACGTCCTTCGCATCCACTGCATTTGTAAGCAGGAAGTTCATCCATAAAATGGAGCTCATGCTCATGACGGCTACCGTTCAAAATCTCTTCTCCAGCTGCCATACACGGCTTTCTCCTAGATTTTGAAAGACTAGACACGTCCTTTACCTTAAGACAATGAAATTGCAGGTATTCAGACTAATCCAAGCCTCCGCTATTCACCATAACCTTTAAGACCTAAAGTCACATTTACACACCCATGCCATTGATGCATATGGTGCATCGTGATGGCTGGATAGCCGTTGCCATCCAGGCCTCCGCTATTTACGTGTTGGGCCAGCTAAACGTGTGAGACTTTTCCTCCTCCCACCCACCCCGAGGAGGCCCACTCCCTTGAAATAATAATAGTGGAGTATGGAAACGACAAATGCCAATTATTGTAATCCCTCCTCTTCTTGCTCTCCAGTAATCTGGTCAGGAAATTGGCGGGGAAATAATTGCAACGACAAAATGCCATTCTATGGTAATCCCTATCAAACGTGTAATTGAAACCTACGCGAATAAACAGAGGCTATATCAATAGAAAAGTAGACTCCCAAGGGGAAAAAAAAACTATTTTCTTTTCAATCCAACACCCATGAAACCGGACCCGGGATCGAAGAAAAATAATTAATATTGACAGGTCGCATGTCTCCTTTTTCTATTACAATTTCCCTGACCAGTTTATGTATATTATAATAGTTGGAAGGTTTGTTTAGGATTGTGAATAATGATTTAGAGCCGCGGGTCCTTCGATGGGCACGCTAATATGTTTTTGTTATTGTGATGATATAAAATATATGTAATTTATAAAATATATCATTATTTTTTTATAGGAATTGGTGAAATAATTTTTATTGGAAAGTATAAAAAATATTAAAATTAAATTATATTTGTTTCAAATTCTGATTTTTTAGCATACATGTGTCGTGGAAAATCCCACTAGCCACAACAAGATTCTAAGTTTGAATGTTAGTTTAATCAAGATTCTCTTTAATGGACCTATAATTCCCTTTAGAAATAAATATAATCCTTATTAAACTAGTAAAAAATAATTAAAATAAAAATATATGCAAATAAGACAAAAATAGCTCAAATAACTCTTATATCTGATAGTGTACATAAACTCCAAGTCCTTGGGAATGAATCTACACCTTTACACTATTCAATAATTTGAGCTCATTTAGTGAATGCAGGTTCATTCAATATTTAGGAAAGAAATAGACTTCATTAATTACCATTTTTGGTAGGAAGTTTACAATTGCTATTGACTAATTAATTTTTGAAGAGTATCATGTTTCAAGTAGAATTTAGAGAGATGGAACACCTTATGCACAAAATCTCACTTCATATTGTACTATGTTTGTATTGTGATTGGTAGAGTAACATGAAGTTCAGCTAAACAAAAGAAATATCGACAAGAAATAGTAATTAGTATATAAAAGAATATTACAATTGAAAATAAAATTAATATATAACGTTAGCCAAATTACTGGTGAATATTTCGACACTCGACCAATTATTAGACTCAACAGAAATACATTTTCTTAAGAAAAGTGTGTCACCCTTATGACATTGGGCAATAGAGAAGGGTGGTGTAGTTATTTCATCATTTATGTGATCCTCTCACATGAGGAAAGTTGGTGTTACCAATGAGTCAGTTTTTAGCATGATAGTCAAATACATCATGAAAGCTTGATCGAAGCCAAACTCAATACACAAATTGAAAACTCTACTAAGCATCATCCACATGTTGCCACCTTTGCATTTCACCTACACAAAATCCTTTCACCAAATGATTAAAATCCATTCTTATAATGACAATAAAGAAAGAGTGAAAAACCCCAAGGAGGCACTCTTTTATTGGTATTTAATCAAAGACTTCATCACAATGAAGAAATTTTTTTAACCATTAAACTTACTTCCAAGATAACTTTCTCATTTTTGGTGAAGACTAGGAACTTGTAAAGGAAGATATGCAACTAGATAATTAATTAAATAATAAAAAATGTAAAAAATGATGTGTATACCTTGCAATGCAATGTCAAGTGGTTTTCTCTATACATCATTGAAAATAATATGGTTGGAAGAAAGGTTGCATTTTCCCACTATAAAGAGGGCATCTCCATTAGGGTCAAAGATGGTGAAGATCTAACTCGAATCTAGAGATATTGATGAAGAGAAATAGATAATTTTATAAATGAGTCAAATAAGAGATGTTAGTTGCTAGGAATCAAACTTATAATCATATAATTCATTTTCTACTCAAATAAAATCATACAAGGTTTACTCAAAAAGCCATAAGACTCCATTAAGGGCTTCTACCAAGTTTTTTCAAGAAAATAAAAAATATGTTAAATCTTACTATTTTGAGTGCACACACAATCCTTTAAAAATAGAATAATTCAACTTAATTTATTTGACTAAAATCATTCTACTTTTGAAAAATATAAAAACTCGTAATAATGTATAGTGTATAATTTAAACTAGCATATGATAAGTTACAAACAAATATACCAAGTTAGAATTTATGAGAGACAAATTTTAAATTATTAATTAAAATAACCTAAAATTCATAATATAGGATAGAAATAATCGGATTTTAGGCCAACAACAAATGCAATATAAATAGATTGTTTGTTTGGTTGAATTATGATTCCAAAAGGTAGGTTATAATTATTAACGTAGAGTTGGAGCATTTAATTTTAAAGATAATCAAGTAAAAATAGAAAAATATTTAATTTTAAGTATCCTGTGATATGAAATTTAAGTTAAATTCTATTATTTTTTGAGAAAATTATAATTCTCTATAAGATTATTTATTGTGAGGATAAAAAATAACTCTATCAATTAGATAGAACGTTGAGACTCAACATAATGTTTTCATTCTTAGAAGTCATCAACGCTACTCTATCTCAATATTATCTTCTGAATTTTAAAAATGTTTTGTATTGGACAATGACTTGTAACACCTCTTTACTTTATCTAAAACATTATATTTTCATAAAAATATTTTGTAAAACAAGTTGGTGAAATAGTAAGAGCCAACCTAAGGAATTTACAAGAACAAAACTAGTTGGAAACACCAACAATAGGCCACCTAGAGGTTCCTCTCATGAGTGGTGAGGATATAGAGTGTCAAATATTTGGTCACGATCAACCTCGTTGAGCATGACCTATTTTAACAGATGGGGAAACCTAGAAGTGAGTCTCATGAGTATCTCAAGCAAAAAGACTCCTTCCACAACAATGATGATGGGTGAGACCTTCTCATAAGTATTGTGAACCTTGCTGATGTAATGCCCACATCTTTTACACGTGGGCATGAACACAACATTGTTTTGCAGCCTACTAAATTCATAGTCATATGTATGGGAAAAATTGGATGACTAAGATCCTCCTCCTCTCACATTTACTACTACTTTAGTTGTTTAACAATATTATATTTGTTTCTATCTTTTGTGCTCCAAACTATAATTCCCTGTGAATTCTAAAGATGTCATTTTTTATCTACCAACATTTTTTGTGAATATGTATAACATTACTTTATAAATGATAATTTAAACACATATTCATTAAAAAAAATAAACAATTCTTCAAACCTCTATTTCAAAATCACATAATTTTTTTTTTAACAAACTAATAACTAGTATACAGTCTATTCTAATAAGAAATGCAAACCAACATTTTTCATTTGTTGAAGACCAATAAACATAGTATAACAGCAAACAAAGAGGCGAAGATTGTATGCATCCAACCTGCTTAAACATATTTACTAGAAAATCCAATCCGATCCTACAGATGTGCAGGTGAGTGGAAGGAAATCGGGACAATCGGAGTTGTCGAGGCATTTTTCTTCGAGCGGCGTACAGCAAAATCCAATTCCGCCGTTACGTCAACTGGAGTAGGTATGTATACCTGTCTAAAAGCCAAAGATGATTAGGGTGGTAAGTAATAATAATAGCAATAGGAAAAGCGAGCCCACATGTCCCAGTACACTGCATCGGTATTAAAGCGTTCACTGCCACCTGTCTATCCAGTCCTTTTCTCCGAGGGGACATTATTATTAGAATGGGTAGGTAGTGGATTTTGGATTTGGATTAGCCAGTGTCGTTGTACACGCATCCATATATATCATGTATGTATGTATGTACGAAGCCATGTTTTTCTAGATGTGCTTATGTCATCATAGCCATGTTTAGTTTTAGAATCGAATCATCTATTGCTTTTAGAAGTTGTTAAAAGTATGGAAGAAAAATGTGGCCAACTATTTGAAATTGACAATACACGTTAAACAGATCTATTTATTTTATTTATTAAGAAGTTTGGACTTGGATTTATGGTCTATTTCTCGGTATCTGTCAATTATAGAGTGACGTGACGTTAGTGGGGTGTGAGAAACGTAAGGTCGCGGAAGACAAATTTTAGATTATAAATAAAATGAATCAGTCCCACTAAAACCCATATTATTTAAGGCATACTTTTTAATTCATCCTTCTACTTTTCACTAGCTCAGCATATTCGTCTAATCTTTTTATCAATCTCAAACTCTTTTCATTCTGAAATGTTAATTGTTACAACACCACCACCATTTTATCTTTGTATTATGGGATGAACCTTATTTATATAATATTATTATTATTATTTATGTATATATTATTTATGTTGGATTTTAAGACATAAATCACATTTTTTTAAAATTATAAGAATTTACATATTCTATATTTATAATAAGAATTGAATTACTATTTTATATGTTGCAATTGTGAATACTATTAACATATATATCTTTTAAAAATCTATATAAAATATACTCAAATATCTTTCTTTAGATGTTTTTATACATATATAGATTTTTAAAAGATATATATGTTAGTTAATAATATTAAATATCAACTAGCTAATAACTAATATCAAATTGCATTTTTTTAAATAATAATTTTTTTAATACATTTAATAAATATTTGTATTTTTTTATATTATTTTTATACTCCTTCAAAACTTATTTTTTCCACCTAATCGAAAAATAATGTTAAGTATTTATAATACTACATTACTTTTTAAACACATTTTATTAAATATTTTATATATTTTTTGACAAAAATTAATAAAAACTAAATAGTAATTTCTATTTTAAGAAAGAATAAGAAATATATTCTAAATGTATATTAAGCATGATAACAAAAACTATACATATAAAGACTCCTAAGTTAAGTCTCATCCAAATAGAGATCCAATCACTTGTAGACTATATTTGGTACATAAAAAATCTGAAATATACCATAACAAAGAGTCTATAAATAAAAAACCTATAAGATTATGTGAAAAACACACCAAAAAATAAGAGATGAAAAAAATCTCCAAGTTTACAAACCATTATAATACAAAATTTTGTAATATGAGATAGTTGTGTTAGGTAAAGACAAATTGATGAGGACAAACAAAAATGTAATTTTTAAGTAGAGTGAAACTCTTTACTAAGAGTCAAAATTAGGTAGAGGCGATTATTGATTGATAGTCAAACAAATATTTTTTTGCATGAGTGCTAGATAGATGATATAATTATATTGATCCAAAATAAAATAGTCAAGTAAAGATAAAACTATTTCTATAGAGATTATAAGCCAAAATAAATAAGTTGTACTAGATAAAGATAAGTGTTGACAAAAAAACCGAAAAAAAGAAGTAAAATATAAAATATATTGTTAATAGATATTAAAATAAGATTGAAGATTGTAATTGTAACCACTTTTATGTAATTTAGGGCCAACAATTCCTTTTGGAGGATAAATATCTTCAATTTTATTTTTATTTAAACATTTTTCTAAGTTTTAATGTGGAATTAAAGAATAGTATAAGATTAAAATTTTATTAATTATGCAACTAATGTCAAAAGGTAGATTATAATAGAAGTAAGGGGAGTAGTGTAATGGAATGAGTGTCTTAACAAAAAATCTTATCTTTTATTTTAAATCTGGCATATTTTCAAAATAAGCAACACATAAAATATATGTCTCCGTGTATGTAGTAAATAAAATAAAATAAAATAATTTTTAAATAACGCAAAATTGATATATGTCAAACACCTTTTTATAGATAGATATATTTAATTGTGGTGTTGTATTATTGCTACCAAGGTTCAAACTCCATTCAAGTGTTATTGTTGATTGCTTCTATTGGGGATGAGGTTCCCCTTTTGTGACCTCACCAGTTCATAGTTCTGAGTGAAAATCATTTATCTCTCTTAGAAAATAAACTAAAACTTTATCAAATAAAATAACTCTCAACTAAATAAAAATAAAATAAAATAAATATTTAACTAAATAAAATAACATAATATAACTCTAACATAACTTTGAGAATAAAAATAAAGAAGACAATGTAAATAGTTTCAAAATAAATTAAAATAATTTTTAAATAAATAAAATAATTAACATTTTTATTTTGTCAAGATTTATTTTTATTATGATAATAGTATTTATTTTATAGAGAAATCGATAATATAGGATAAAAGCATAAATTTTTGTCATATTTTCAACCAACTAAATAGTTCCAAGTAAACCAAATTTTACCTAAATAGTTTCGAGCAAAATAGTTTTTCCTAAAACTACATGACCTATATGTTGCACATATAAGCTCAAGGAAAACAATTTCACTTGAAACTATAAAAAATTGTTTTTCCCTTTATAAGTTTCAAATGTGCCTCAACTTACATGTAAATTTTCAATTGAAACATTTTTGACCAGAATCCTTTGGATCAAAAATATTTCACACCACCTCATATTCTTTTAGAATTTCCTGAAACATTCCATTTGAACATAATATTTTTCACTCAAAAATGAATTTAAAAAAAAACTAAAAATATCCTTTTGTAGAGCTCAGACTCAAGAATCCAAATATATAATTTAAAATATAATAATGCAAGTAGGTTGTTAAAATAAAAAATGAGGTTGATTAGAAATTTAAAAAATACTAAAACATATTAAAATATTTTGAAAAATATATGATGCTCTAGAGGAGAGAATCCTCAAAAGGTATAATTAGTTTTTTGAAAATGATAAAAAAAAAAGACAAAAGTTTTTGATAGAGGAAAAAATGGGTTTTCCAGGGACCTGAAACTACAGAGTATACAAGCAATAAAAAAATAAACCATCAGATTACCTAAAGACAGGAAGGTTGCGAAACAGAAAAAAGCAAAAAAGGACAGCAACGACCAACCCAAAGCCAACAAAAAGTCAGCAAGAAGCCAACAACTAGAAGCACAACCAAAACTAACCAAGAGACTTTAAAGTCTCAGAAACCTCAGCTTCAAGGTTGCACATTTCCTAGGTCACCTTCTTCAGGTTGTGAATCTCCATGGGTGAATAATCCGCTTTTCTCTTCAGGTTGGCTCGTGTTCTCTTAGAAGGGCCAGAATCCTCCTACTTACTTTTATTCTTGTCAACTTCTAGATCCACAATCAGTGACCCCTGTTGGGTGTTTTCCATTTTCTCCACCATAGCATTCAGGATTGTAGCGTTATGTTTCACAACTCTGTGGTTATGCTCTATGATGGTTTTCATAGTATCCCTGATCTTACCAATTTTATTTTCTAGGTGCTTGACCTTGTTCTCGTTGTCCTTCTTAAAATTGTCTATGATTTCAACCATTTTTGAAAGCATTCAGCCATTGCCATCTTCTCTTCCATAGTCCATAAAACCTCAGCAGAGTTCTAAGAAGCCATTTTAGCTTCCATCACCTCCAGCTTACTAGTGAGCACCTTGTTTTTTTCCGATTGATGTCCTTTATCTCATGGAAAGCCCATTTTATTATTCTGAAATGGTCAACCACACCATTTTTGGTCATTTCCAAAATATCTTCAGGAAATTCCCTATTCGGCTTGAAGTAGTGGTCACCAGGGTTGAGGTCACAAGGGAATTTGGGTTTGTTATCTCTATCAGTGTCAGGATAAGAGGCAAAAGAGTCCTCATTACCTTTGGGGGCGGCAAAGTTCTCATCCAGAGAATCCCTTGAATAAGAAACCAACTTATTAATAGGGGGCTCCTTCGTCTTGACATTCTCCACCTGAGAAGAACCAAAAGGGGTATTCGCAAGGCTTACTTTTTTGTTCAAGGGTTTTTCCATAGGGGTTTTCTTCTTTTTCTTACTGGGAGGGGGAGTGTCTTCCTTAGCCCACTCAGAGTCTGAGTCATCTTTGCCCTCAGACAAGCTAGACTTGATATCATAGCCTTTCGAGGCCGAGGCTGATAAAGGGTTAGACAAGGCTGGCATATTTTAAAACTGCTCATGGATAAGCCATATAAGGCCAACATGCAGGACCAAATTCTTCTTAGGGTTTTTTCTATGTTACTTAATACTATTATTCATGGAACAAAGCAGGTAATGAGGAAAAGAGACCCATACCTTATGTCGAAATTGATTGAGGAGGGTGAAATGGTAACCGTAGACTCTAGTAAATATATCATCCAATGTAATGTACTCCATTAGAATTTTGAGCACCTCCTGCCAAATCTTCTTGATCTTCCCGGACTCAAAGTAACTGTTGGAGACTTTGACCAACTCCTTTCTTTCCTCCTCAGAATTAGGGAACCTTAAAATAGCTTCATCCCAGAACTTTATGTCATGATAGAACTTCACACCTTCAGTTGTAAGACCCATGATTTCCCCAATAAGAGCTTCATTCACCTTAGCCTTCCTCCCTGAGAGAATTATATCACCATTATTCCAGTGTTTAGAAAAATACTCTGTGACCTTAGGGTCAGGACCATGGAGCTTATCAATAAAAGGTTGAAGCCCTCCCCATTCAATTTTCTTCCATACCTTCGAGTTTTTCTTTCTTCTTCATATAGCCTGTCAGCTCCACCCTTTTTTTGCTTCCTCCCATGGCCTCAAATATCTTGTTCCGGTAGCTCACACCATGAAATAATATACCAAAGAGCCCATAACAGACCTAAAGCACCCACAAAACATGCTTGCCCTTACCATCTACCAAAATTATTACGACTTTGCTAGAGTATCAAATGATGTCTCAGTACTTGGCTTCATTCTTTTTAATCATCATTAAATGTGGTGTCTCTCCCATGGGTGATATCATAGTTGATTAAAGCTCTGACATCGACATCCAACTTATTACAATTATGCCACATCACTTGCCCATTATGTTTGAACCCCTCATTAGCAAAATAGTCGGCCACACTATTAGCTTCCTTGTAGACATGGGAAATTTTCACTTTGTTGAATCTAGATAAAGTAGCCCTAGCTTCGTCTATCCAATATTTAATGGTCCATGAAGGGGGGAACTTTCCTTGGATATAATATTGATGATGTTTTTAGAGTCGCCCTCAATCCATATATTTTTTAAGTTCATTCTATTCACCATGTCAATAACCTGGAAAGCTCCAATGGCTTCGACTAAATGATTAGTTTGTATGTCCAAGGAAATAGCCACTTCCACAATAAACATACCATTATGATCTCTTATCACACCCCCACTCCCAGCCTTCCCCAGATTTCCTTTTGCCGCCCCATCAAAATTGGATTTTATCCAACCCCTAGGAGGATGATACCAAATGACACCTTCACGGTTCTTTTTTGCTGATTTTGAGGCTTTGGACACATCTCTTTTGATTTCCCAATCTTTAGCCATCTTGAGGTCATAATTCGAGCAAACCATAGGCTCCATCTTGTTCTCTTGATAACGGGAAATTTTTGAAGTTCTCGACAATTAGCCTATAAATTTTCTCAAACACAATATTCTCTAGAATTTCCTTATCCCTGAAGATTCTATTATTTCACTCCTTCCACACTCCCTAGACTATATAAGGGAAAGTGAAAGACCATAATCTGTAGATATAAAGATTCAAGGAGGGAACAATCCACTGAATAAATTGGTCTTTGATAGAGCCAGGAGACACCCATGAAAGGTTCTAGAGAGAGTTAAACCTACCCAAAATAGAAGTCACATACGGGCAATGGAGGAATAGATGGTTAGCAGTTTTTGCTTCTCCCTTACACAGGTAGCAATGATTAGGGATTTGAAAACTCCGCTTACAAACGTTATCCAACATGAGCACCTTATTCTGGAGAAGAATCCAAAAGAAAATATTTACCTTGGGGGTCAGGTAATTAATCCAAGCTTTAGCCCAGAAGGGAGGAGGGGTGGGAGAAAGGGACAACAAAGAGACAGTTGAGGAAATCGAGTAGAAAGAAAACACAAAATTTGATGTCATGTGAAAACTACCAAATTTTGGTAAGTTTGACTTTAAATCATTATTACGTGGAAAATATACATTGAATTTTTTCTTCTATGCACTAGATATTGAACTTATCTAGTTTGAAAAAAAGGAAAAAATAAAATTGTTTTCTCTTTTTTCTGTGACATTGACTTGACATCACTTTTTCTTGAAATTTTCAACACTTCAAAATCTACTCTTAAATTTATAAAAAATATCAAAATGTACTATCATAAATTTTCACCCTTGACAATTTCACACTAGGTTTAGATCCCCCTTATGTTCTTAGACCCAATTTTTCTTTTAATCTTCCCATTTTATGATAATGTTTTAGGAAATTAGAGTTGAATTGGGGATTAAGAATCAATGTTTATTTAATGCTTATCAAAGACCCAAAATAGGTTTGGACTAAGGTGATAGTGCCCTTGTCTAACCTATTTTAGCACAAATCCACAAATGTTGGTGTCGATACTTTAACATCCAAAAAAATTGAATTCTATTGTCGATTGTTGGTAATTAATTTGTGGGAAATTAAATAATTGCATATAAATACAAGCCTTTTTCACCATTTTAAACCCTAAGCAATCCTAGAAATTTCCTAAGGAAATTGAGATCATAATTGAGCATCCTAAAAGGAAGTCAAGAGTAGAATTAGCACAACTATTGCAACATTATTTCATTCAAGCATCATGTTAGCAATTGTAATGTCATAAAATTGTACCCCATGGCAATTTCACATTTGCACACTTGCCCCCCACATTTATGGTGCCTAGCCACATTTATGAAAAGAACCTTATGAGTTAGAATTCTATGATTTCAACCCCATAAGGATCAATGATGAAGCAACAACATCCCGCCACCTTATTTCTCATATAATTATGAGTCAAACGCTTTCTCACATGTGGATGTCTATGCAGCATGCTTGCATCCTCGAGCTTTGTGAGTTCAAATGAGGAATCTCAAAATCTTGGCCCATGAAACGTGTCATCATGGATAAATTCTAAGTGTAACGACTCTTCTCACCCATGAAACTTAATGAAACTATCTTTTTCACTCTCTCTCACTCCAACTTGCTTCTCTCCTCTACATCACGATTCTACAATGAAGCTCTACCAGATTGAAGTCTCACCAAAAACCAAAGCTCTCTTGCAAGCACTCAACATCACATTTTTCAAGCCAAGAGGAAGCCACAAATCATTGGTATTGCTTTCTTTCTCTCTTGTCTATTTACTAGCATATTTATTGTGTCTTTATTTCATGATACGGGTTCTCCTCCATCGCAGTGTTTTTTTTATCACTCTTGTGTTTACTTTACTTTGTGTCTTTTATTCTCTTCATCTATCTAGCTATTCGTGGAGGTGGGAACACCAAAGCGGGGGTTTGACTACCCCAACACTTTTCCTCATTCACGTTGTGTGTAGATTGCTTGTGTGAATCTTTGTGGGAGGATTTGAAGCACATGACTTCTTGTAAGTTATTACCTTTCCCTCCTTTTCATTTATTTGCATTCTTTCTCTCTATCAAGTTTCTAGATTAAACAAACATTTGATTCTAAATAATTAACTTAGATTTCTTGAGTTATGTGAAAAAGGTTTAGTTCTCTACCATACGAGACACTAGTGCATCCTTGAGATGACAAGTCATCGTGCTATTGTCCCACTCCCACATAAATATCCTTTGGCTAAGAAATTTTCCTCTTGTCCCAAGAATATCTACAATCTACTCTTTTGGTCCGCGAGGTCCTTCATTTATGATCATTCTGAAAACTCTTTTTTAAACACATTTTTATAATCTCTTTCATCTTTATCCTTTCAGTTAGTCTTGAGGTAATGACAGGAAATTTTCTCCCTTTAGATCCTATTTGTCTTGGGGCTTGGGAGTAGGGAATTCCCTCCTTCACAAAAATGAATCATATTTTCATGTGATTTTTTTATGTTTCATGTCCATTTGTTTTGTGAGTACTAGCACTTGCAAGACTTCAAATCAAGCATCTAATTCTCTTTAAAGGTGACCAGTACAATGAATTTAGTCCATCAATCTGAACTCCTTTCACACAACACCAACACTTTACCTTTCTACTATGGGATGGACCTCATTTATATAATATTATTATTTTTTATGTATATATTACTTATGTTGGATTTTGAGACATAAATCATATTTTTTTTAAATTATAAAAATTTACTTATTGCATATTTATAATGAGAATTGAATTAATGTCTTACATGTTGCAACTGTGAATGCTATTAGCAATATATCTTTTAAAAATCTATATAAAATATACTTAGAGATATCTTTCTTGAGATGTTTATTGTACATATATATATTTTTAAAAGATATATACATTAGTTAATAATATTAAATATCAACTAGTTAATAACTAATATCAAATTATAATATTAAATAATATATTTTTTAATACATTTAGTAAATATTTATATTTTTTAATATTATTTTAATACTCCTTCAAAACCAATTTTTTCCATATGATCAAAAAATAATGTTAAGTAATTATAATGTACTAAATAATTTTCTAAACACATTTTATTAAATATTTTATATAATTTTTAAATATTTTTAATAAAAATCAAAGAGTAATCTCTATTTTAAGAAAGAATAAAAAATATATTTTGAAGTTGTATTAAGCATGGTAACAAAACTAAACATATAAAGAATCCTCAGTTAAGTCTCATCTAAATAGAGATCCAATCACTTGTAGACTATATTTGGTACATAAAATACTTGAAATATACCATAACAAAGAGTCTATAAATAAACATCCTATAAGATTATGTGAAAAACAAACCAAAAAATAAGAAACAAAAAAAAATCTCCAAGTTGACAGACCATTATAATACAAAAATTTGTAATATGAGATAGTTGTGTTAGGTAAAGACAAATTGATGAGGACAAACAAAAATGTAGTTGTTAAGTAGAGTGAAACTCTTTACTAAGAGTCAAAATTATGTAGAGGCGATTATTGATTGATAGTCAAACAAATATTTGTTTGCATGAGTGCTAGATAGATAATATAATTATATTGATCCAAAATAAAATAGTCAAGTAAAGATAAATTGTTTCTAGAGAGATTATAAGATAAAATAAATAAGATGTACTAGATAAAGATAGTGTTGACAAAAAAAACCAAAAAAAAAATTAAAGTATAAAATACATTGTTAATATATTAAAATAAGATTGAAGATTGTCATTGTAACCACTTTTATTGAATTTAGGGGCAACAATTCCTTTTCGAGGATAAATATCTTCAATTTTATTTTTATTTAAACATTTTTCTAAGTTTTAATGTGGAATTAAAGAATATTTTAAGATTAAATTTTTATTAATTATGCAACTAATGTCAAAAGGTAGATTATAATAGTAGTAAGGGGAGTAGTGTAATCGAATGAGTGTCTTAACCAAAAAATTTTATCTTTTATTTTAAATTTGGTATATTTTCAAAATAAGCAACACATAAAATATATGTCTCCATGTATGTAGTAAATTAAATAGTTCCAAAGCAAAATAAAATAACTTTTAAGTAAGTAAAATAACTCTAAATTGATATATGTCAAACATTTTTTTATAGATAGATGTATTTAAATGTGGTGTTGTAGTATTGCCACCAAGGTTCAAACTCCATTGGAGTGTTATTGTTGAGTGCTTTTGTTGGGGATGAGGTTCCCCTTTTGTGACCTCACTAGTTCATCGTTTTGAGTTAAAAGCATTTAACCCTCTTAGAAAATAAACTATAACTTTATCAAATAAAATAAATCTTAATTAAATAAAAATAAAATAAAATAAATATTTGACTAAAAAAAATAGCATAATATAACTCTAACATAAATTTGAGAATAAAAATAAAGAAAACAATGTAAATAGTTTCAAAATAAATTAAAATAATTTTTAAGTAAATAAAATAATTAACATTTTTATTTTGTCAAGAGTTATTTTTATTATAATAATATTATTTATTTTATAATAAAATCAATAATATAGGGTAAAAGCACAAATTTCTCACACTTTCCACCAAATAAATAGTTCCAAGTAAACCAATTTCTCCCTAAACAATTTCGAGCAAAACAATTTTTCCCAAAACTACATAGCCTATATGTGGCACATATAAGTTCAGGTGAAACAATTTCGATCAAAACTATACAATAAAAAGAAATTCTTTATAAGTTTCAAATTTGCCTCAACTTACATGTAAATTTTTTATCGAAACTTTTTTTATTAGAATCCTTTCGATCAAAAATATTTCACTCGAAACCATCTATGTGGCATCTTTGTTGGCAACCACCTCATATTTTTTCAGAATTTCCTTAAACATTCCACTTGAACATAATATTTTTCACTTGAAATGAATTTAAAAAAAAAAAAACTTAAAATATCCTTTTGTAGAGCTCAAACTCAGGAATCCAAATATATAATTTAAAAAAAAATAATGTAAGTAGGTTGTTAAAATAAAAAATGAGGTTGATTAGAAATTCAAAAAATACTAAAACATATTGAAATATTTTGAAAAATATATGGTGCTCTAGAGGAGAGAATCCTCTCCAAAAAGGTATAATTAGTTTTTTGAAAATGATAAAAAAATAGACAAAAGTTGATGTCAAGTGAAAAGTACCAAATTTTGGTAAGTTTGAATTTAAAACATTATAATGAGAAAAATATGTATATTGATATTTTTCGTCCATGCACTAGATATTGAACTTATGTATTTCAGAAAAAAAAAAAAAGGAAAAAAAAAATTGTTTTCTCTTTTTTCTATGATGTTGACTTGACATCACTTTTTCTTGAAATTTTTAGCACTTCAAAATCTGCTCTTAAATTTATAAAAAAATATCAAAATGTACCATCATAAATTTTCACCCTTGACAATTTCACACTAGGTTTAGATCCCCCTTATGTTCTTGGACCCAATTATGCTTTTAATCTTCCCATTTTATGATAATATTTCAAGAAACCAGAGTTGAATTGGGGATTAAGAATCAATGTTTATTTAATGCTTATCAAAGACCCAAAATAGGTTTGGACTAGGGTGATAGTTCCCTTGTCCAACCTATTTTAGCACAAATCCATATATGTTGGTGTCGATACTTTAACATCTAGAAATTTGAATTATATTGTCGATTGTTGGTAACTAATTTATGGGAAATTAAAGAATTGCATATAAATACAAGTCATTTTCAGCATTTTAAACCCTAAGAAATCTTAGAAAGTTCCTAAGGAAATTGAGATCATAATTGAGCATCTTGAAAGGTAGTCAAGAGTAGAATTAATAGAACTATTACAACATTATTTTAGTCAAGTATCATTTTAGCAATTGTAATGCCATAAATTTGCACCCCATGGAAATTTCACATTTGCACACTTACCCCCCACATTTATGGCACCTAGCTGTATTTATGACAAGAATCTTATGAGTCAGAATTCTATGATTTCAACTCCATAAGGACCAATGATGAAGCACCAACAACTCACTACATTATTTCTCATAAAATTATGAGTTAGATGCTTGTGCACACGTGGATGTCTATGTGGTGTGCTAGTGTCCTCAAGCTTGTGAGTTCAAATGAGGAATCTCATAATCTTGGCCCATGACACATGTCGTCATGGCTAAATTTCGAGTGTAATTGCTCTTCTTTCCAATGAAACTTAAAAATTTAACTCTCTTTTTCACTCTCATTTGCAAGAAATCTCTCTCTCTCACTTCAACTTGCTTCTTTCTTCTACATCACATTTGTATGATGAAGCTCTGCCAGATTGAAGTCTCACCAAAAACCAAATCTCTCTTGCAAGTGCTCAATGTCACATATATCAAGCCAAGAGGGAGTCACAAACTGTTGGTATTGGTCTCTTGTATATTTTCTAGCATATTTATTGTGTCTTTATTTCATGATATGGGTTCTCCTCCATCATATGGTTTTCTTTTATCATTCTTGTGTCTACTTTACTTCGTGTATTTTATTCTCTCTATCTATCTATCTATCTATGGAGGTGGGAACACCAAAATAGGGGTTTGACTAAGGCAAGCCCCAAAACAACCCCAGTATTTTTCCTTGTTTTCCTTGTGTGTAGGTTGCTTGTGTGAATTTTTGTGGGAGGCTTTGAAGCGTAGGACTTCTTTAATTAATACCTTTCCCTCCTTTTCATTTATTTACATTCTTGCTCTATGTCAAGTTTGTAGATTAAACAAACCTTGGATTCTAAATAGTTAGTAGATTCCTTGAGTTATGTCCAAATGGTTTAGTTATCTACCGTACGAGACGCTAGTGCATCCCTGAGATGACAGATCGATGTACTATCATCCCACTCTTGCATAAATGTCCTTTGGTCGAGAGCTTTTCCTCTTGTCCCAAGAATCTCTACAATATGCTCTTTTGGTCCACAAGGTCCTTCATTTATGTTTGTTCTTGAAACTTTATTTTAAACACATTTTTGCAATCTCTTTCATCTTGATCCTTTTGGTTAGTCTTGAGGTGACCAAGGGAAATTCGCTCCCTTTAAACCCTATTTGTCTTGGGACTTGGGAGTAGCGAATCCCCTCCTTCATAATAATGAATCATATTTTCATGTGATTTTTTTATGTTTCATGTTCATTTGTTTCGTGAGTACTAGCACTTGCAAGACTTCAAATCAAGCATCTAATTCTCCTTAATGGTGATCAATACAATGACTTTAATCCATCAAGGAATGTAGATCTGAGTGGTAAGTTGCAAAAATTATCAATTTCTCACTTGTTTATCCATTAGCTTCTACCTGACTAAGGGTAAGCTCTCTTTTACATCATCATAGCCATTGTGGAGGTAGAAATACCAAAATGGGGTTTGACTTAGGCAAGCCTCTATATAACACAACCCTCCCCCCTCTAAATTATGTGTGTAGGTTACAAATTTGAAGTGAATTTGGGAGAGGATTGAAGACCTAATTGCTCAATCAAGCATTCAAGCCTACAAGTCAACAAATTAGGGAAAGTGGACTTTATTAGCAATAAACAAAGTTTTGATTGAGTCTAGAAAGGAATAGTCTCCAAACAAGGAGTGATTAAGATATGAAATCTATTTATGAGTGTTTTCACTTCCAAGTCTAGGGCACCAGTGCCTCTATCTAGCTAGAACAAGCTCAAATTTACATGTCAGGTTCCTATGTGTCTACACTCTACTATTTTAAACTTTGTTTTTGGCTTCTAGTTTTTCATTTTCTTGAATTCATAACAGTTTGTTGCATTTTCATGGTTAAAGTAGGTGTATCTTTACAATATCAAATTTAGTTAAATAAATCAATATCAAATCAACCCGAACACAAATAACTAAAACCCTGATCCCCATTTTGGCTCTTCCATTGAGTTTAGTAGCCAAGTGGGTGTTTGTGATCAATTTTAATTCTTTCCATTGTGATGTAGGAAGAGATGTGATTTAAACCCTAGATCCTCTTTTCCTACCTCACACAAAACAATTTAAAAAATAAAATGAAAAATTACAATAAACTTCGTCAAGAATTTTATATTTCATTAGATTATATCATTTTGAAATTCAAAACATAAAGACCACTTTATGTGATTGAAGTTGAACTTTTTGTATATGTTGACCAATTCCTTTATAAAAGTGTGAAAGAAGTTTGTACTTTAACCCTATAATAACAATGATAAAGAAATATGTTTTTATAATTATTAGATAAAATTTCAAGATAAAAACTTTAGAAAATATCAAGAAAGATAATAAACATTAAAACATAATGACTATAAATGTAAATAAAATATTACATAAATTATTTTAGATAAAATTTGAAGCATAATAAATCACTATATTAAGAAAATCTATAAAATTGTTTAAAATAATATTTATAAAATATTTTATATAATATTTAATTATTTTATGGAAATAAAAAATAACCATGTTTATCTTGATTTTTTAAAATAAATTTAAGAAAATTACTTATAACAATATGTACCATTAATTTAGAATTAGAGCTTATCTAAAGGACCATTAAAAAGGGTGTTCCGCCAAACCTCTTGAAGGGGTTTGGTCAAACCTAGGTTCAGACGAACCCCCTGAAATTGGTTCGATCGAACCCCTTCAGTATACATATGAACGTCAAACAACTTTTCAAAGGTTTTTGTGCATTTTTCTGAGCTCCTCTGGTAAACGGCGTTTTCCAGGCGACCCTCGTGCTTTCAAATGTGTCGACTAAAAAAGACAAATCACAAGTGAAAAAATGTTGGATTTTTTAAAAATGTTTCATATTTTATTTCTTATTGTTGCATTTGTTTTGATTAATATAAGTTTTTTCATTTCTTGTGATAGATTTTTTCCATTTTGTAGGAGAATTTGTTTTTAGCTTAAATCAAACATTTGTGTTTTGAAGAAGAAAATGGGACAAAAAGAAAAAATAAAAAACAAAGCTCAATGGAAATTTTCAAAAGATAAAGAAGAAAATAGATGCAAACAAAACTTGACAAATTATCATAGAAAGAAACAAGGTACGTGTTTATTTATTCTCTTTTTCGTCAAATATGGGTAAATTTATTTACTTACAATAGTGATTTTATCATATATTTTATCTATCAACAAGGAAAAATGCATCCAATAATTGATATATAAGAAAATTGAATGTTCTTCATTTCAATTTTTTGAAAATGAAAACTCAAATGCATATCATCAATGAGTTCTATAAAACTAAAATCTGCAAATTATCACTAGATTTTATGAATCTTTATACTAAATGTTTTACTAGTTTTGATCTACAATATATTCTTTTTATTTGTATTTTTTTGTAGCACCCAATTATGCATAGATATCTATGTGTATGTCTTTTAAATCCTTATATTTATTTCATCCAATTGTGCATCATCAATTGTATAGATATGGTAGAAACACCATTTTTCACCAATATTTCTCCCTCTATCAAGTAGTATCTCCCTTTGTATCAATACATGAAAATGAATAGTAGGAAAATTATTATGTATAACCAAATTGGATTAAAGAAGATGACACAAGATAATTCAACAAAAGAGAATTTTTAAACTCATATAAAAAACCTAAATAGTGATAATTAGTTGAGAAGGTGGGGATAACTCAAACACCCCACAAACACACAAAAATTAGTAAAAAATATAAGTAAATTATAATAAATAGAATCATATTAGTTAACAATAACTATTTTTGGATTAGGAAAGATTTAACAAGAAGTACGATGAATATACACATAAAGCATACATTTACTAAATAAGTTTATATGAGAAGAACATATAATGTAGAAGTATGTATCTAAAATAATATTTTCTAAATTTTCTAACACATAATCTAACATAGAATTAGAATATTATTTATAAGATTGAAATAATTCATAAAGAAATAAACATATATTGATAGTAAAAAGAAAAATGTATTGAATTTGATAACCTAAATAGTGATAATTAGTTGAGAAGGTGGGGATAACTCAAACACCCCACAAACACACAAAAATAAATAAAAAATATAAGTAAATTATAATAAATAGAATCATATTAGTTAACAATCACTATTTTTGGATTAGGATAGATTTAACAAGAAGTACAATGAATATATGGATAAAGCATACATTAACTAAATAAGTTTATATGCAAAGAACATATAATGTAGAAGTATGTATCTAAAATAATATTTTCTAAATTTTCTAACACATAATCTAACATAAAATTAGAATATTCTTTATAAGAGTGAAATAATTCATAAAGAAATAAACATATATTGATAGTAAAAATAAAAATGTATTGAATTTGATAACCTAAATAGTGATAATTAGTTGAGAAGGTGGGGATAACTCAAACACCCCACAAACACACAAAAATTAGTAAAAATTATAAGTAAATTATAATAAATAGAATCATATTAGTTAACAATAATTATTTTTGGATTAGGATAGATTTAACAAGAAGTACGATGAATATACACATAATAGATAAATCAACAAGTGTAAATGGTCTTAAATGTAAATTGGTTTCACCTATATAAACTATGCAAGCTTATTTTTCCTATTAAAAAAAAGTACTATGTTTTTATTAAACAAAATATTAAAAATGGGATTTAATTATAAACAAAGAAAAACCTAGAATGAGAGTTGAGAAATAGATATCTCATCATGATAGGAATCTAGAATTATGAATCAATAGAAGATAATAAAAATTGCATCATGTTTCCTAGATGGTAGCATGACTACATTAAGGTCTATATGTCTACATAGATTTTTGTTGTACATAAAAAATAACAATTTATACAAAATTTGAAAATCTATAAAATAAGAATAAAATACACAACCAATAACAAGAAACTTTAGTAGAATAACATGATAAATTTGTTAAAATAAATTAAATGATATAAAATGGTCATAATGTTATTTAAACTGAGCTCTAAGATAATATAATTATGATAGATAGGAAAAGACACAAAACCTCCATGTGAAAAGATTTCCAAGAATACATGTAGCTAGTGCCACAAAGGGAAAGGGGTGAATTTTGGTTATCTTACCAATTATATTGTCAAATCCCTAATTTGGTATTTTTACCTCCACAAATAATAAAATAAAAAGACATTATATTAATATGGTTACACTCTTATCTTATGTGCATCTAGAAGTTCTAAGACGAGTACAACATAAAATATATATATAATCTATAGCAATAAGTGTATCCCTTAGATATATAAAATAAATAAAATTGAGAAGATGGATCAACATGAAAATATAATAATTCAAAATATCACATGTTGTAATGTACACTCATATTTTTGATGAAAAATAGTTATGAGTAATGCACGTGTTATTTTCTTCATGTAATACCTCATAAAATTATTGTGTACTATAAAGCTTATTTTTATTGATTTGGGGTAATTTTAATTTAATGACTCATTTATCTATAAGATGGGAGGGGCAAGTTTCTTTAATTTTTTAGCATTCTAGTCCTTACATATTCCTACTCTTGCATACATAGATCACATCGTGCATAGTCCTTGTATGTACATGGGTGATCCCACAAAGCTGGTTTACAATTTCTGAGAGGAACTGATTTTTGCTGAAATCACATATTTTTAGAAAATATAATGATTTAAGCCTTTAAAAGTTCCATTTTAAGGATTCCAATTGAAGAGGTTTTGATCAAACCACCTTAGATCAAACCACCTTAGATCAAACCCCCTTGGATAGAACCTTGCTAGTTTTAAACCATGCCTATAAATGAGTCTCCTTTACACCAATCAAAATGCTAATAAAAAATCACTTTTGATTTACCTTTTGGGGGATCAAATGAATTCATTTAAAATTTATTTGAAATTATTATGGTATTCCTTGAAATGAGCTATTCCATGAATATAATTTTAATATGCTTTGGTTTTATTATGTATGTGTTTTTTTAGTTTTATTAAACATAGGTTTTTCACTGAAAATCAAGCTCTCTATTTTGCACAGGTGGAAAAATAGAAAATTATCAAAAAATTAAAATTAAAAATATGTTTGTGCTGGGTATTGATGTCCTTGATCCATTAAAAAAAAAAAAATTGAATTTTGATACATACAAAAAAAGTTATGTTGTATACAGTCCGCCTATGTCTGAGTTACGATTGGTTTGACTTCGAAACTCTATTAAGGAAAAAATATTCAATAAAAATATATGAGACCAAATGAAAGTGCTATATATTGTAGTTACAAATCTAAATTCGAAACAATTAGAATTTTATCCTTCATACAAAAAAAGTTATGTTGTATACGGTGAACATCACTTTTTAAAAATGTTGTTTTCTGAAAAAAACTAGTTTTCATGGGAGATGGAAAAAGAAGTGCAATATTATTCCAGAAAATTTCAAAAAATATTTTTAGAATCTACAGACAAAATTTGATGAGACTCTAGTTTGCACCATCTTCAAATTTCTCATGATTTAGCCGCTATAGGTGCTTGAATGTTAAGATTTAGTCAAAAATAATAATTTCAGTGTCCAGTTTGGCCAAAAATTGTAAACCACTATTGTGGGATCACCCACATATATATCATTTTACCTAGTTCTTGCATTTACAACCCCTTTCATATATCAAGATCATATCACCTAAGTTCCAAGTTGCATACATTCCATGAATTTAGTCATTTGCATATTCATCATTGATCAAATAGAACCCTTAGCTCTTGCACAAGCTGGACACTACTCTTCATAGGTCTCAAAATCAACCCATTTGCTATCTATCACCCACATCACTTAAGGTTTATCATAGAATTTCGAGTTAGGAAACATGTGGGGTTATCCTTGCTCGTCTAGGAAAATCCTTTTGGAGTCCATCATCTCCTATATACCCTCTCTTGGTAATTGGTCCCTTGTGTTTATCCATCATATCACAAGTCAATCCTTGCATTGTATCCAAATTTGGACCTAGAGTTGCATTTGACCTCTTGGATTCTTAATTTATCACATCATATTGGGTACCATTTTCATTGCATTCTAGTCCTTACATATTCCTACTCTTGCATACATAGATCACATCACATAGTCCTTGTATGCACATATATATATATATATATATATATATATTTGTTGTTTTATAACTTGAAAATTAGATTTTGTTCAGTATTAATAGATAGGGATTGAAGGTCGAGACACAAATCCTAACGATCACTCATAATGGGTACCTTATCTAAGAAAAATAAAATATTTAAATTTACTAGATCTTGACTATCTACTTAGGTACAAAGAGGCTCATAGACTTACCACACTATCTAATAACATGCTATTTTTTATGGAAACCATAACATTCTTATATGTTATATAACATGATTGAATTATAGAACTTATAGTAACAAGTCTAAAACTTAGTTACTAGCATGCATAAATCTAATTGCATTAAAACATGAAAATATAATAGTTCAAGCTATCATGTTGTAACACATTCATATTTTTGATGAAAAAATAGTCATGAGTAATGTGTGTTATTTTCTTCATGTAATACTTGATAAAATTATTGTGTACTATAAAGTGTATTTTTATGGATTTGGGGTAATTTTAATATAATGAATCATTTATCTATAAGATGAGAGGGGTAAGTTTCTTTAATTTGTTAGCAATTTGAGTTCAAAATTAAATCACTTTTATTTTCATTTAAATGTTGAATCATTTTTTTAATTATAATCTAAAATTTGAATTTGTTGACACCTCCAAACAATCATCTCTAAGTTGAAATAAATTATGCACGATAAATTTAATGTTGAATGAAATGCATAAAATAAACCCCTCAAATTCTTGTTTTAGCATGTGTCCTGCTGGAATTAGCTAAATGTTATTTTAATTGTTTTTTTTTTCTTTTCAACTCGCATTTTACACGCATTGGTTAAAAAAGAACATACATGCAAATGCATATGGGTTAAAAAGAACAACACACTTTGTTTTTCATTGGGTTTAAAATTAACTCTTAGATAGAAAACACTACAAATGGTTAAAAATAACCCCTTTGCTTGAAAAACACTACAAATGGATAAAATGAACCTTGTACATTCTCTGTTTGTTCACATTTTGATTTTGGTTTAAAAAGAACACCATGCGAGTGTGATCTGAAATATTCATGTGCTCTCTCTTTGTTTTTAAACAAAGATCGATTGAACTATGAATATTTTGGTTCACTTTTGTTAAGCCTTAGATCTTGGGCCTACTTTGGTGGGAAAAAGTACTCACCCCAAAGCGACTCAAACTAGGAACGTGCTAAAGCCAAGGGATGCCCAACCAGTATATAAATTCGAATGTTAAGGAAAACTTAGCATTACAAAACTTCCTGCGGACCAGAAATTGACTCCCCAGTACCCTTGTGGTGCGTCAAAACCTGCAGACACTAACCTCTGCAGACTGAGATGATAATGCCTCTCGCGTGGCCTTCTAAACAGGTGCCTGAAATAAATCCTTTGTTTTAGAAAACCACAAACCTTCTAATCTTTGGTGTAGCAACGGTCGTTGCTAAGGCACCCGCACCTGTGCAGTTCTTAGTAGAAATGATCAATCTGCCATGGGAGTTTCATGGAGATTGGAAGCTTGGTTGCCCTGAGAAGTGAGTGCACTGTAAGGGGGAGCCCGTGGGGCCAAGCTTCTGAAATTCATTCACTAAGGATATGCGGTTCGTGGGATCCATAAGAATATTGTCCTTGCAGCCTTAGGATTTTTTTTGTAAATGTCTTCTATGTGGTTGATTTTCATTCTTTACAACACCACGTGTTTGCCAACTGTTTTCAGACAACATGAACAAATGAAAATCATCCTCCAAATCTGAATCAACACAGTCAAACTGAAATAAATTCCTTGCAATCTGCTTGAAATTTTATCTAGTGTGAAAATCTCACCTTGTCATTATGTCATCTTCAATCTCATCCATCCATCCAAAATTGCATTTTCTATAAAATATCAATTTTCTTCTCATTTCGACACCTTTTAATTTGATCACATCACATAGTCCTTGTATACATGTATATCATTTCACCTAGTTCTTGCATGCACGTACAACCCAGGTTGCATATATCAAGATCATATCGTGCCTAAGTTCCAAGTTGCATACATTCCATGAATTTAGTCTTTTCCATATTCAACATTGATCAAATAGAACCCTAAGCTCTTGCACAAGTTCCACTACTCTTCATAGGTCTCAAAACCAATCCATTTTTTATCTATCACCCACATCACATATTCCTTGTATACATATATATCATTTCACCTAGTTCTTGCATACATGTACAACCCAGGTTGCATATATCAAGATCATATCGTGCCTAAGTTCCAAGTTGCATACATTCCATGAATTTAGTCTTTTCCATATTCATCATTGATCAAATAGAACCCTAAGCTCTTGCACAAGTTCCACTACTCTTCATAGGTCTCAAAACCAATCCATTTTTTATCTATCGCCCACATCACATAGTCCTTGTATACATATATATCATTTCACCTAGTTCTTGCATACATGTACAACCCAGGTTGCCATATATCAAGATCATATCGTGCCTAAGTTCCAAGTTGCATACATTCCATGAATTTAGTCTTTTCCATATTCATCATTGATCAAATAGAACCCTAAGCTCTTGCACAAGTTCCACTACTCTTCATAGGTCTCAAAACCAATCCATTTTTTATCTATCGCCCACATCACATAGTCCTTGTATACATATATATCATTTCACCTAGTTCTTGCATACATGTACAACCCAGGTTGCATATATCAAGATCATATCGTGCCTAAGTTCCAAGTTGCATACATTCCATGAATTTAGTCTTTTCCATATTCATCATTGATCAAATAGAACCCTAAGCTCTTGCACAAGTTCCACTACTCTTCATAGGTCTCAAAACCAATCCATTTTTTATCTATCGCCCACATCACATAGTCCTTGTATACATATATATCATTTCACCTAGTTCTTGCATACATGTACAACCCAGGTTGCATATATCAAGATCATATCGTGCCTAAGTTCCAAGTTGCATACATTCCATGAATTTAGTCTTTTCCATATTCATCATTGATCAAATAGAACCCTAAGCTCTTGCACAAGTTCCACTATTCTTCATAGGTCTCAAAACCAATCCATTTTTTATCTATCGCCCACATCACATAGTCCTTGTATACATATATATCATTTCACCTAGTTCTTGCATACATGTACAACCCAGGTTGCATATATCAAGATCATATCGTGCCTAAGTTCCAAGTTGCATACATTCCATGAATTTAGTCCTTTCCATATTCACCATTGATCAAATATAACCCTAATCTCTTGCACAACTTCCACTACTCTTCATGGGTCTCAAAACCAATCCATTTTTGATCTATCGCCCACATCACATAGTCCTTGTATACATATATATCATTAAACCTAGTTCTTGCATACATGTACAACCTAGGTTGCATATATCAAGATCATATCATGCCTAAGTTCCAAGTTGCATACATTCCATGAATTTAGTCTTTTCCATATTCATCATTGATCAAATAGAACCCTCAGCTCTTGCACAAGTTCCACTACTCTTCATAGGTCTCAAAACCAATCCATTTTTTTATCTATCGCCCAGATCACATAGTCCTTGTATACATATATATCATTTCACCTAGTTCTTGCATACATGTATAACCCAGGTTGCATATATCAAGATCATATTGTACCTAAGTTCCAAGTTGCATACATTCCATGAATTTAGTCCTTTCCATATTCACCATTGATCAAATAGAACCCTAAGCTCTTGCACAAATTCCACTACTCTTCATAGGTCTCAAAACCAATCCATTTTTTATCTATCGCCCACATCACATAGTCCTTGTATACATATATATCATTTCACCTAGTTCTTGCATACATGTACAACCCAGGTTGCATATATCAATATCATATCGTGCCTAAGTTCCAAGTTGCATACATTCCATAAATTTAGTCTTTTCCATATTCATCATTGATCAAATAGAACCCTAAGCTCTTGCACAAGTTCCACTACTCTTCATAGGTCTCAAAACCAATCCATTTTCTATCTATCGCCCACATCACATAGTCCTTGTATATAGATATATCATTTCACCTCTTTCTTGCATACATGTATAACCCAGGTTGCATATATCAAGATCATATCATGCCTAAGTTCCAAGTTGCATACATTCCATGAATTTAGTCTTTTCCATATTCATCATTGATCAAATAGAACCCTAAGCTCTTGCACAAGTTCCACTACTCTTTATAGGTCTCAAAACCAATCCATTTTTTATCTATCGCCCACATCACATAAGGTTTATTATGGAATTTCAAGTTAGGGAACATAGGTAGATTATCCTTGCTCATCTAGGGAAATCCTTTTGTAGTCCATCATCTCCTTCATACCGTCTCTTGATCATTGGTCCCTTGTGTTTATCCATCATAACACAAGTCAAGCCTTGCATCGTAACCAATTTGGACCTAGAGTTGCATTTGACCTCTTGCATTCTTAGCTTATCACATCATATATCATACCATTTTAATATATCATACCATTTTCATATATCCCATCTTAGAATCATATCCTTTTCGAATGCATTTTTTCCATGGAATTCTTAAGTTCAAGAATCTTCAATTTCATTTGATTTTATATGTTCAACTCCACTTATATATCATCATCTCTCACTTTCTTTGCACAATATTTTGTGACATGTACAAATGGCTCAACAAGCAAGAAGTTCTCAAGCAGAAGTCGAGCCCAATCTAGATATTGGACCAAATGAATCAGTTGAAGAACACATGGACCTTGAAGATAGGGAGGAGGCCCGAGTTCAAACAATGCATGTTGGAGAGGGGTCAGGATCACTTCCTTCTACACTAATGGATGAGAATATAAAAGTAGCTAAAACAGTGGGGAAACAAATTTCTTATAGAAATTTAGATCATTTACTTGAAATGGATATGGAGAAACTGAAATTTTATGCCGACCAACCTAAAAATAAAAGTAAGAGGTCAATAACTAAATCTGTAAATAGAATAATCCATGATCATTTCAATCATCTTGAAACACTTGAAAAAACCCAATTGTTATCGCGTTTTCTTCTTCATGATGAGCTGAAAGAGTAATTACAATTGATGGGTGTATATTCTGCATTGAATAAGAGGAAACACATGAGACTGCAAAAAGATATTGTTGAAAATGTTAAAAAAGGTTTAGATTCCATTGGGAAAAGATCTCGATCAGTGGATAAGGCCATTGCAAGAAAGGTGATTTTGACATCTATTTTAAATAAAGAAATATCCAGAAAAAGAAAAATGTCAGAACTTTCCACTGAATTTGGTTATAGTAGAACCACACTAATAAAATATGAGAAAAAGAGAAAGGTTTTAGATGATAGTTCTGAAGGAAATTGGGCAATTATGTGTAGAGATCCCGTTTTGACAGGATTGAAGATGTTGTTAGGAACTTGATCTCAAGTTTTTGGAATGATCAGACTCATCCGTCATCAAATACTAGAGATGTTATGAGGTATAGGATTGGACCTGGTATTTATGAAGAACATATTAAACATTGGCTAGACATAACATATTAGAGATGTATATGAACTTTTGTAATATGTATCCTCATATAAAGATTGGGCAAACAATGTTTGAAAGGTTAAAGCCATATTATGTGAAGATAAACAAGTTTTTTGAAACTTTTTGTTGTTGTTATCACATTGAATTTGATCTCTACTATCAGGTGTTTCGAAAGATGAGAGAAGAAAGATATGGTTTTCAAAATGCACCTCCTAAATAGGTAAGTTTGTTCATAAAGGATCTATTATGTGATCATGAAAATGGACCTCAAATAAAATGCATAAAAGGACTCTGTAAAAAATGTGAAAATTTGGCTAACTTTCCTTCAACAAATGAAAATGCTGACCTGAGTCAGACAGTAAATTGCAAGAGTTACAAGTATGTAAAGTTTCAAACAAATTTTGGGAAATAATCCACAAGGTTAAACTATGTAGAAGAGGAGATACCTATTGGGAAATTTATGGAATATTTTCAAAAATTGATACAACCATACATACAACATTCATTTTATGCTAAGTGGCAAGCACATCAATTTCAAACATTAAGAGATACTTTCCCACTCAGAACAATTCTATCAGTAGTTGACTTTGCAAAAAATTACTCTTTTGTACATCAAAAAGAGATTCAATCAGAATATTAATTTTCAAAGCAAGTCACTATTATGGTTCATGTGTGTTATCAACATGCACAATTGGAATTGGATGGTGTTGAGAGTACAGATGAGCAATGATCCATCAAGAAAGAATATCACTTTTATATTAGTGATGATAAAGAGCATGACACACTTTTTGTACAACATTGTTTTACAAAATGTTTTTTTGAGAATTTGAGAAGTAGGGGTGTAAAATTTGAAAAACATTTTGTATGGTCAGATGAATGTGTGACACAATTCAAATCATCATGGCCATTTTATGCACTTTCTAGATATCATAAAATTTACAACATACCACATGTTTGTTGTTTATTTGAGAGTGGGCATGGAAAGGGTGAGCATGATGGCACAGGAGCTTGCATCAAATGTTCTTTAAGAAAACATCAAATGAGTTATTCATAAGATCATATAGATGATGCACATGATGTTGTTGAATGGTGCAAGAAACACTTTGCATCAAATGAGGTTGGCACATCTTCAAGAACAAACCAAAACATTCCACATAGAGTGTTTTGGGAGATATCGGGTATGTATAAATTACATTTAAAATAAATAACAAGAGGGTAGAAAAAACAAGATCTTTGCATTGTGTTATGAGTTAAGATAGTCACCCTGGATGGACATCATACACGAGGGATTACTCTTGTTTCTACACTGAGTGCATTGCGAGAAACTCTCATGCATGCAACAATGAAGAACTTGAATACGTTAGTAAATGGGATATGGTACCACTATTCGTTTCAGACACATACGATGAAAATGAGGATGAAAGATTTCAAGACATTCCTTTGATTTCAATTGATTATGACCATATTTCAGGATTGGTTAGAAAAGGTACATGTGTAAGTTTTCAATAATTTAAATATTATATAAATTTAATGATCTTTAACTTGTCTAGAGACAATTCTAATTTTTTTAGAATTTTATTGTGTAAATTTGGTGTACAGGAGATGTTTTTGCAGTTATAGCAGAGCTTGAAAACATAGAAGGTGTTAGCTATTATTTACTGTGTTGCACAGAAAAGAGGAATAAGCTAACATGACCTGAAACAAACGATGGAATGTTATTTCCCACAGGTGAGTTTGAATTTAGAATTATATATATACATTGTGTACATGTGTACATTACCTTAAAAACATTAAATATATATTGTACAAACCTTGAGCATGCAAATGTTGTACACATGCACATGTATTACCTGAGGTTCATGTTTACCGTGCAGGTTCTGTTGTTGTGCAAGGGATATATCTAAGACAAGTCAAAGTTGTTCAACATGGGATTCATTTTGTGGACTATCAAGTTGATAACAAGGTATATCAATATAGTCACCTTATAATTGCTACCGCCCTACATCTTCATGTAGTTCCACATGCACGCGGACGAAAAAAATGGAGACTAGATAGTGATGACCATCAAGAAAATTTACATGTTATTCAAGAGAGGGTTGAACCAGAATGTTTGAGTTAGATTATCTCCATGATTTTCAAGTTCACTTGTACATGTACATACATGTTCAAGATGGGAACTTATAGTAACTTGTTTGAACTCTGGATTGTTTTAGTTACTTATAATATATGTTGATGACAAGTGTTTTAAATTTGGTTGGACACAAATTAGGGGTTGAAATACATTGAGAACCTTAAATTGAGTAGATATTTCCAATTATATATTTGTTCCATGGAATTCAAGTACTTGTTATGTACATAATGTGCAAACCTTGTCATAAAAAAATTCATTGGAAGAGTGATGGTGGGAGTAAAAGAAAATTTAGTGTTAGTTTCAATGATCCCCCAAATCTAGCATGTTTATTTATTTATATCTTCAATATAATGTTGTATTTATGTATATAGTTGTATATATTTAATCAAGATGGTTAATATTATAGGTAATTAATTTCTCTAATCAAATGTAACATGTTAAATATTATTGCAAGTATCTATATTTAAATAATTTTTTAATTTAAATTATGAACTTTATTGAATCATTGCATCATATTGGAGATTATTGTCAAGTCATAACATGGACACGTGATTTAATCTTCCTATTTCCTATTAGGTATATTCCTAGGACAAAACCCTATATTTATATAGATCAGTTTGAGGCTTCTCTTGTGAAAAATATATATTAATAGGGAAGAGGGCTTTGATCATTTATAACAGCTTGCATGTTAGTGACGATAAGAATAGGAATTTGAAACTCTTTAAGAAAGATACCAATTGTTTACCATAGTTCTTATTCATGTCCACTAAATACTAGTTTTTTACCATAGTTCTTATTCATGTTCCCTAAATACTAGTTTAAATGAATCAAGTGGTAATCAAACAAGTTATTTCATTGTGGAGTTTGTTGTTATTTAATGTATAGATATGCAACATATCTAGTAATTTTAGAATTTTGTTACAAGTCAAAAAGATAATAGAGGTGTAATTTGAATTGAATTTTCTTAATATTTCAAAGAATAAAATTTATTTGTTTATTTGTTCTTACTTTCTATCAAGATTTTAATTTCATCATTGTTATCAAATTTTAAAACTAGAAGAACATGTCCTTGAAATTAATAAATTATAGGCTCAAGTAAATACACTCATTTATAAAATATGATTAGTTTACTTGAGCTTGGGAGTCATTTATTTTATAATTTTTGACTGCTTACTATAATTTATTCAACATGGGCATGCGTGTGCAAAATATTTATTGTGATCAACATGAATGAACTTAATTATAAAGTGGCATTCATTTCCTAAAATTCTACTCTAGAGAGATCAAATGAATATATCATATAAGGAAATGTATGTTGTAAGAGATCATCAAATAAGCAAATGTATGTATATTGAATATAAGTGAATGTATACATATATCATATAAACATGTAAAAATATCAATATTGATCAATGTATAAACATGTAACATGTTATAAGCAAAGTTCCAAATGTATGTATATCATAAAAGAAAATGTAAGTTAGAGATCATCGAATGTGGAATACTAAAGATCATCATATAAGGAAATGTCGAATACTAAAAATCATCATATATAGAAAATGTAAGTTAGAGATAATCAAATGTCAAATACTAGAAAGATCATCATATAAGCAAATACATCTAATATGCAGGGCCTAATATGAATGTCGACTCCTAGTCGAATGACCATATGAATGAGAATGGCCTTGCTTTGATGGATGTGCTGAGCCCTGCAAATAAAATGGTGTACAAAATGTGTTAAATACATATAATTTATATTAAATATGTATCTAGATCTATGCATGTACATATTCATGTACATATACACATATATATATAAAAATTTAGAACTCACATGTCCACTAGCATCAGATTCATCCATAGAGTCATGTCGATGTGTACGATTTGGAACAAGGCTAGGAGTGACATTAGGTATGTCCACCTACAAATATATAAATTCATATATATCAGTACATAAATATCTAGTTAAATTAAAACTAAAATTTAAAAATAATTAAAAAGGAATTGAAACATGCACATGCACACATACATGCACATCATCTAATATCGGATGACCTGAGTCCTCTGAAACGACTCAATATCTGCATCCCTTTGATCTATCTCATGTCGTGCTAGCAATGATGAGTGGAGAGGACTATGTAGGTGAGATGGCATCGACGATAATGAACTGGCACCAACCAACATCTCAGTAAAACCCATAGTGTGTGCAGCTATCGAATGATCAGATGGTGGATCCTGACGTGCACTAGTGTTGGGTTGAGAGTGATGGGATCTTAGAAGTGAATGAACTCCACATGCCAAACGATCTCTAACATTCTCTATATCAATCCCATAGTCTGATGCAATGAAGGCATATTCCTCCAAGAGTTCCTCAGCCAAACAATGCAGAGTCCTACGTGCCATATCTCCTGTAAGTGCCTCAAGCTCTCTGGGAGTAGGGATGCCTACTGCTGTTAAAGGATCCATGGTGGTCCACTGTGCTGAATATGGCATGGGCTAGGGACATCTAGACATCAAATACTGACCTACACGATGAACAGATATCCTTGTGGTGGCAGCTACAATGTCACCTACATGATCAACAGATATCCTTGGGAAGCAACAACAACCTCATCTGCTATGGGGGCTAGAGCTGGGGTGAGAGCAGGAGACCTCTCACCAACCAATACCCTAAACACTGGGGTCGGTCTATCTGCTTGACGATAAGTGGGTCTGTCAGCAATCCTACCACACCCCTGACCAGCATATGGTGGAATGTCTAGGTAGTTGACTTTGAGGCCCAAATGGACCTCAGCATACAACTGCTAAATAAAATATAATGGAATCTGGTCATTGTTTGGGTATTGACCATGTGCTGCAAGAAATCATGGGTAGATCAATGAGGCCATATCACGATCAACACATCTAGTGACCTAGTATCCCCTAACCTTATGTGCACTTTGATAAAATGGAAAACAATTGGTTTTTATCATTTCTTTGCTCACACTATCCTGTATTTGTTTAAGGGGAACCTCACCATGTACTTCTTCCCACATGCGAGAAAGAATAGCAGCTACTCTATCTGGAGAAAATGCACTTGTCCTCTCAAGTTCATCTCTTAGTTTTTCAAGACTATGCAATATTGACATGCATGGTTCAGAATATATCCCTGGGTTTGCATTTTGTGCTAATGAGTATTTCAATTTATTAATCTCATTAGTGGTATTTGCAAACAAAGATTTCAGAGGTGGAACATTTGCATTATCCATGTTATGTATGTATGTGTACCTAAAGGAGCAACGAGAACTTAGTTTAAATAATATATCTAGATATAAGGAATAGAAATCTAAAACAGTTCTAATAATTCATCTACTCATCAATAATATTTCCATACCATTAATAAAAAACATGTTCAACATCTATCATAGTTTTTAATAATCAAAACATTCACATTACTAGATTGCACAAAAAACATAATCTAAAAAGATTATAAAATTTAAATTTACAAGTGTGCGTGTGCACTCTAGAACAAAATGTGTCATTAAAGACAATTTAAAAAACATTGATAAAGGTTGCATCTAAGATTTATTTCCTACAACTAGTAATAAAGGGAAAACATTATTAGTTAACATTGAAAATAAAAATGTTGAACATGAAAGCAAAAATGTTGCAAAATGTTATGAAACACCTATTGAAAAGAGTAACATCATAGAAAAATAAGAATTCAAATTTAGAAATATTTTTGAATAATGTAGAAATGAACCCCATGATATATTAAAATTATACTCCATGATCCAATTGTTGATAATATTAATAAAATTGATAACATGTGCACATAAAAAAATGAAAGTCATTGTATCTCCAAGTTACTTAAGAAGAGAGAGGACCTTTCTGAATAAGAATGATATCCCATATTCAAAATTTTCTAATGAGCTTGATAAAATTGTAATAATTCTGGAACCCAAAAATGGTTACTTAAAATTGATGAGAACATAAGATAATAAATGAACCATGAACCATTCAATTTTGAGCTTCAAAAATTTTCAATGAATACTTTTGTAAAATTACTAAAGTTGTAAAAAATAAGACCTTTACAAAATAAATTTAATATTTAGGCAATCAAGATTTCTAATTAAAATAAAATTATTATTAAAATATTTTTTAATTCTCTTAATTCTATTAGGATTAATAGTAAGTAGAAAGATAAAAGAGCTACTTGTAGAGTAATAAAAACCTCAATAGTAAGAAATAAATTAAGAAAGGTTTGATTAATGAGGAAAACTCATCTTCACTTAAGCATAAATTGTAAAATATTGTGAAAATCACTAGCAATAAGATCAAGACTAGATAGTCCTATTGAAAATGGTACTTGAGATTTTAATGGTAGGATTCCATGAGTTCATAAAAAGCTAATTAATAACACAAATGATGAAATTGAATGATTTTGGCACTTTAACTCTAGAGTATCACTCAATGTAAAGGATGTTTTAAAATAAAAAATTGGTGATCAAGACCACACACCACATATTAAACATTAATTGGAATGTAGCCAAACAAAATTGTGTAAAATTTCTTGAAAAATATATTCATTTAAAAATATCACAAAGGGAATTTGAATAGATTGTAAGCCTTTTTATTGTACATGCCTCTTAAAATTTCTAATACATATTGTAAATACGACATGTAGTTTTTATCTACCATGAACTATTATGTAATATTAATTATACTTTGTATACTAACGAAATTTTACAATAGTGTGGTACAATTAAAATACCAAATTTATCTAAAGACTTATTAGATTTATTTTAATGTGTTAGATACAATGATTGTAATTTTTTGTAAAAATGTGTTTAAATGAGAAGCGTTTACAATGCAGTGGGTTATCAAAGTTTATATCATGTACCCATGATGGAAGAAAAATGATCTGGGAAATACAATGTTTGAGAAAAAGAGATATGAGATAACTATAAAATACAATTTGAAGAGTGGAGGTGAAGATTCTAGATGTGAGTTGATCACAAGAGAAGCAAGTTGCTAATTTTATTTCTGATTTTAAGAATATTTTTTATAAGTATGCAATACATAGCCACTATTCTTGATGGTTAGATCAACAAGTCAAGGTGTGCAAGGATTTTTCCTAATTTGAACTATTATAGATCTATAGTCAATTTTATATAAAATTACATGTTACAGCCACAAAAAGAAGTTGAATCATATTAATATTACAATTCTATTCAGATAAACTATTATTGTTCACATCACATATAGGTGTGCCCCTAATAGTAAAAAATAAAATAAGAAGACAGTGAGGGAGCACAATTTTTACATGTTAGTGATGATCAATATCATTCATCATAGTATGTATAATATTGTTTTCAATAATTTTTTGAGTTATTACAAGAAAACATTGGTATTATAAAGGTTCAAAAAATCAATATTTGGTCAAATAATTATACTGATTAACTCAATAATGCTTGTGTATTCATATTGGTTTAGTAGAATACATGTAGAGAAGGTTATACCTTGTATTTGGATTTTTTTAAAAGGTGGGCTACCTTCTTCATGTCGAGGAATTGTGTGAATAATGTCATTATGTGGTTCATTGTACGAAGTTTTCTCTTGATGAGGAATAAATAAATACTTAGTAGAATAGTAACTAATATAATCTACAAAGTGCATAGTGTGATGTTTTGAAGTTCAATATATTGTTATAAGATTTAGTGGCATGATAGGAGGTGAAGGGATAGAGAGATTTGGAAATGCTAGAGGAATTTTATTGTTAAGCTGTACTATAGCAAGATCCACAAGAATAGGACCCTAGTTGGCAATCTTGTGATCCTCATAACTTAAGTATTAATTCATTTATTGAGCTATTGAAGATATCTAGTTCTCTTTCTTTTTTTTTGATAGTTGTAGCAAAATTTATTGATTATCTCTATGTTATGGTTCTATTTTTCTCTCTTTCAATGATTTTGATTATGTAAGAACAAAAAATGATTAGAATAAATTCATTAAGACTACTAATCTAGATAATTTCACATATGCTCCACATATGCTCAACATATGCTCCTATAGAAATGGCGACTTTATATATTTTGAAATGTGTTTACTCTATATAATGATGTATGAGTCATTTTCTTAATCTTGGGGGTGTAGTGTATGAGAGTCTAGAATTGGATCCAAGATGGAGATTTTGTGTGATGAGAAGTGCCTTAGATCCTATCATCACATGAGGTCCACTAAAAGAATGTTCTTAATTTGAACACTATTTTTCTCTGTTTACAAAACCAAAATATATTGGGAATCATGAAAATAGTGGTGAGTACACTAGAATATCAATCAAGAGAGGCAAGTACATCAATCCCACAATAGTAAGTATGCTCAAAATTTGACTCATAGAATAGGATGTCATTATAGATTTCATTCTCTAAAGTTTTATCTTTATGAGGAATAAATAGAGAATAATTGGAATAGTGCCTAATGTAATGTACAAAGTACAGATAACTTGATGTTTTGAAGATGGATATCTTAAAATTTTAATTGAATTATTTTTTGTAGAGGATGTGGTGTTGGGTATTTTTCTTGCAACCATCTAGATATTAAGGAAATCTACCATAATGTCCCAGTCTAGGAATAATGTAGGCAATGGGGAAGTAGCCTATGTATTTAGACTAAGGGGGAGAAAAATTAGAGTAGATAGAATGACTTGGATAAAGCCTCCTCCTCTTCTTTGAGCCTTACTAATTTTGGAATTTTATTTCCTATAGATCTTAAATATAGGAACACAACTAATTTAGTATAAGAGGTCTCTAATTTGGTAGTTAGTTCAAATGATGCGACTCTAGATATAAGCAAGCTACTGATCCCTATATATATATATATATATATTGTGTTTATCACAATAATAATTTACCTAATATTTATATAGTATCATATAAAATCCTATACAAATACTATGTATTGAATAACACTTTCTAGGGATTTAATAGCTTTATATTACTAAATTTATGGATGATGGAATAAAACCTACTTCACTATAATATGACACTAACATATATATTTTTATTTTCTTTCTAAATGAATAGAATGTCCAACCCTCAACTATCAAATTTATCTTGAATACATGAAACCTTAATGAATTGAATAAAATACTAACATTCAAATCAGTCTAATGCACTTGGATTTATCATTTAGAGCTTACACTCTCAAATTCCCTTTTACCCCAATGATGCAACCTAATTGATAATCCACAATCAATTTAAATTCCCCACATATTATTTTAGAAATTTTTCTCATCCTAGCATGAACTACATAGTGTAACATAATTTTATAGCACGTCTTAGATGAAAACTAATAAATAATTAATATAAATAACAAAAAACACAAACTCAAAGATTCCATGAATCCATAAAAAAACTTAAATAAAAATGGAGGTCCATAATACACAATTATAATAAAAGGTTTCTTATATGACCTTAATAAAGGACAAATCATTGAGATGTTGAGATTAATGTATCTATATGACCTTAATTTTTTTATAAAAATATAAAAGGCCAAATGTTTGACTCTAAAAGATGGGAAAAGTATTCAACTAGGTGTTGGGGTTTGTGGGAGTATGAAATAATATACTAGGGAAAAATAAGGTCGAATCCTCTAGCTCTATATATTTTTATTTTTTGGAGAATGAAAAGATGATGTTAGTAGGTATGTCTCAATAGGTAGTTACTCTAAAAATTGATGATGTTAACATCATATAAATATGGCATTATCATGATTTTGACATTGTGAAATAAAAGATGGATACAAAATTTAGACGCATGGAATCAATTCTAGAACTCTAAAACACAAGATTTTTTTTTACTAGTAGAGGATCAAGATAATAGGGGTTAGAAAGGGATGGTACTTAAGGATTGGAAAGACTAAATTCCCAATACTACAAGGAGTAAATGCAAATAATAAGATTGTGAAGTTTTTGGGGAATGATTGAAATGACATGATGGTTGAGAGATGAAAAAATTGGTGCAAAAATACTTATAGACATTTGGATTAAAATGGATTGGGATTTTTAAGTTTAAAAGGGAGTGGTATGGTAGGATATAACCAAGTCTAAAAACCTAGAAAATATAACACTTGAATACAATAGAGCTAAGAGGGGTCAAAGAATATGGAGACAAGAATGGTTTGAATGGAGGGTCAAGCCAAACACTCTAGAAATAGAAAATATTCTAGGTCACTAAGAAACACTAAGGATTGGATTAATAACATGACAACTGCAAAAAAATTGAAGTCCAATAGAATCCATACTTAGATAAATTTAACAAAGGTTGAAAGTGGATTATCAAGATTAGTTGAAAGATTATACTTTGAGGATGAAGCCCAATAGACCAATGGAAAAAGAAAAATGGAGATGGTAGAGATGAAATATTGGTATGCAAATCCATCAAAATAACAATATGGTAATTGATAGAAATTCATGAAAATGACCAACACAACTTCACACATAGGATATTTTTCTAATTTTTAGAAATTGAAGCATCTTGAACTTGTAGGGGACATCACCGAGTAGATATTTGAAAATTATTTAATAGAGGAAATTATAATAAAAATTCAATAGCCATTCTACCTCTTCCTTACTCAATCACCTTAAGTCTAGATTCCTTCATGATTTATTTGTAATAAGCCTCCTATAATCACATGTAGCTTTTTCATTTTAAGGTGCAAAGATGTATTTTAACTAGTATTTAAAAATATATAAGGAATTAATTACTCATAAAATAATTATATTTATTAGCATATGAATCATCCTTTGTTATCACATCATCTACATAATATTGGTGTGATCAACCTAGATCAACTTGTGTTATCAGTTTAATTAATTTCTATTCTTTGGCCAACTTCATAGGCATGTTTTATATGTCAAATTATTATAATATAGTGGTCCATTTTTCTCATTTTTTTTCTCTTGATTTATTCTACTAAGAAAGTCCTTTACTACTACATGTCAAAGATTACTACAACTACTTTACTATTGAAAATGTAATTAAAAATTAGTCAATACTCACACTAAAGCATAATCTTTCTTCAAATTTGGATAATTTATCTTTGCATCTTTGAATGATACACTCATGAAGGCTACATGCCTTTCATTTCCTAGGTTTCTCATTTGAATAAGAATGGTTGTACAATGTGGTCAAATGAAAATGAGTATATGTAGAATAGTTTAGAATAGTTTTGGCTTGTAACCAATATAGGGGATTCAAAAAATGATTTCTTGATTTATTAAAATGCCTTAGCTTACATTTTCCACTATATTTTTGCATATTTCATCATCTTGGCATTTAGTGGCCTCATTATCTCTACAAAACCTATTTTGAATTTCTTTATAAAGTTAATCTTACCAAACCAATAATTCAATTCATTATTTCTTGTTGAAGGTTGTGAGAAGATCTTGTTTATGCTTGAATACAAAAATGGATTGTATACCTTCCTTGTTTAACTGTCTTTTCCTTCTTTGTCCATTGGAATTGCATATATAAAAATGGATTGTATACTCAACTATTTATATTCTTCTAAGTTCTAGATAATGAATTTGTTGAAAATGCTTTAGAAAATTTCAAATAAATGCAATTGAAGCCACAAATTTTGCACCAAAATGAGCTATGAAATAGTGCAACCAACCTGAGAGGATGTGTTGGAGGGTTCGCTCGAAGGTGGAGTGTTTGCATGCTTGTTTTTTCTTCACCGGTTCACCACATGCACCCTATTCGCCGACCGCCTCTGTCACTGTTCGTTGCTTGGTGAAAATGACAGGGATGATAGGGTTTTTTTGTTTTAATCTATATTAAGGGGGTGCGGACGAACCCTAGTTCAGTCGAACCCCTTTATTTTATTATTTACCGCACATAAGTCAATGGGGTTCGCTCAAACATAGGGTTTGGTCGAACCCTAGGGTTCGGCTGAACCAACATAAAGGTTCAGGCGAACACTTTGGTTCGGCCGAACCCCTTCACTTTGTGTAGAGGGGAAAATCGACTTTTCCCTTCCTCCACAAAAGTGTTCACCACTTATGTGGGTTCACCCTTGGGTTGTTTATTAGACCTTGGTATGTGGGATTTGATACAACTAAGGAGCTTCCATCCAAAATACTATTTTCTTTCACCCCCTTCATCTTTCGATGAAGTTTTTTAGACTTGCTATTTTGTATTCTATTGTAGTTTTATGGGAAAACCTATGCATTGATCTCATCACATTCCAGAAAGATAGGTACTCTCATATGATTGTGTTTGTGTTGAAATTGATCATAATAATCATTCACCTTAATCTATACAGATTATATTAGGTAGTATACACTAGATTCAAAGTCTAGACTATCAAACTATTCTATTTTGGTGCCATCTTTGTTATATTTATGGAAATGTTCATTCAAATTGTCCAAAAAAGCATTGTAATGTCCCTCAATCCTCACCTAAGAATTCCAAGGATAAAACTAATGTGAAAGTGTTAGAGTATTTAAGTTTTAACTTAGGGTAAATTAATTTGATTAGTTTTTTCCCATTATAGTTGGTTGTTTACCCGATACCTTTTTTTCTTGCCTTTATAAGGCACATTGTACAAAATGTAAATCATCATATCTTACTACATTTTTCCATTTTTCCTACTGAAAGAGCCCCGAGCTTCTCTCATATTTGTGAAGGTGTTATTTACAATTGGTGCTCTTAGGTTTGGTGGACTTCCCGAACATGGTATCGGAGCATATCACTTTTCCCTCCTTTCACCAATGAGAGTTTTCATCAGCCTTTAGATCATTTTTTATTCGACATTTGAATTTTTTTAAATTTCAAAATTGCCTTATTTGCCCGATTATTATATTTTCCTATTGTTGGTGAATGTTTGAAGCGATTGAGGCATTTGTTTTTTGCTAAGGAGATCGGAATCAATTTGGAGCTCAATTCTTTGTGTGGGAGGCTTGTTTTGCATTAAGAGGGCAAAATTTCCTATTTGTAGAGGTTGCACGGCTAGAGAATGTGGTCTTTGATGTGAGAAGCCCAACTTTTCATTGTTGGAAATGTTTTCTCATTGGCAACATTCTCTCTAGCACATTGGAGGCACTCCATTTTAATTTGGACCCACATTTTTAAAGAGTTTTATGTTGGCCATGATTTCTATGTTTGGAGAGGTTGAATCTTACACCAATAGAGGGCATGATTTCTCTATTTTGTGGAATGATTAAAAATTGAGAGGTAGCGGTTTCCCTTACATAGAGGTGTTGAGTAAGTTGGAGGCATTTTTTTGTTGTTGAAGATAAATTGTGCAGCCCACATTCAAACAATGGAGGCATCTCTTTCTCTAGCATGATTTTCTAAAGAAGCGTGACCTTCCTATACAACAATTTTTTAACTTGATACCTTCTAAAGTTTTAAATAAATGTTTAGGTTTTTTGTGCAATTGTGGGCCCCCAAGTTTTTGAACCTATTTTGGGAACATTATCCCACATTGGCAACATTGAGGATCTTTTTTCTATTTAAATAGCCTTGCCTCACCTTTTCTTATTATGAGCACATCTCACAGATTATTTCTCGAGTGTGGTGATTGGTGTTGTTGTGCTCATTCAAGTTTCTTGGTGAGTTGATTTGAGATCTAGCTTGGTGATTTGGCGTGAGAACCCAATAAGGTGTTTTTTCTTGCTCAATTTTTTTGAGATTCTTACCCCTTTTTAATATTTTGGGAAGGCTTCATTTGTAGTATTTGGGAGTTCCTAATTGTTGTTGAAGGTTAATGTCTTTGTATTCTTGGAGATTTTTCATAGTTGATTACGGGGTTTTCATTTCATCTTGGTGTGATTATGTTGAAAAGGGGAAACTATAAACAATAGAGATATGGTATCATTAAAAATCTTAGATGGATTCATTTGTTGCCACATTTGTATAATCTCGTTCCCCATCCTAGAACTAATAGTAATAAGTTTACATGGAATTTCAAAATGGATCATCCTAGGAGTTATTGCAATGCATATTATGTTGGAAAAACAAGAATAAAAAAATGAGAGGAGGGGGTGAATCAGTTGTCATAGAATTTAAAACTTATTCAACCTTATTAACCTTTAATCTCATATCTGATAATTATCAGTGAAAGCATGAATCAACAACACATAAGAACACCAAGATTTTATACATGGAAACCCTGTTAGGGGAAAAACCACGGTGGATGTTAGTCCACAAGATTATACCCTGTTAAAAGTATAATGAAAATGAATAAGGAATGCACATGCATTCAGGCACACTGCTTAGAGGTCACTGCTCAAAGGAAGGCTCACTACCTTAAAGAAACATTCAAATTAAAACCATCTAAAGAATATGAACTGATAAATTAGCTTCTTCAGAAGCTTGATCATGACAGTTTTGGTTAGGCAGAGAAACACTTCTTCACACTTCACTCATTCTTCTTCACACTCTACTATGAAATCAAATGATTTGATATTTATTCACACATTTCACATACACACTTCATGCTCACATCTCACACACTTCAAAATGAAGAAACAATCTCTCTTATATATCCGCTTCATGGAATCAACAACTTTGTCGGCCAAATATAAAAGAATAAATGAATTACAAACTATCGGCCCAATTCATGAACAAATCTCAATGTGCACCAACCAAAGTCAGTCACAAAATAATGAAGACCTAAAAAAACATCCTCGAACGTGTGAAGCATTAAAAGATTAATCCATGAGGATCTGCAACATGCTACAACCATCATGTCGGCCAAGAACATGAAAACCCAAACACACGACAGAAAAATCTCTGATCACAATCACACCGATCAACATGAATGTGCAACAAGGATAGAGAATTATCTAGAAAAATCAATGAACATCCAAGGAGAATACACAACAACTAGATTTACCAGAATTAAATTCTCTTCTTCTAGAAACATCATCTATAGTAACAGAATAATTGTAGGAACACAAAAACTCACAACTTGCACAAATCTTGATGCACACCTGTGAAACTTACGGAGTATAAACTAGATAGGCTTAGCAACAAACCCTTTAAAGTGCAACTTCTGAATACCAACATACTGAGTTTTACATCATACTGAACTTCACAGCTTCATAGACAGCCTACAACTTGTTTATTATAATTTTCTCAATATCCTCGACATATACAACCTTCAAATCATTAAATGCTAATAGTGTTGACATCAGTGACAACCACATGTTAGAAACACAACCATAAAATCCAAAAATCTCCCCCTTTGGCATTGATGGCAAAACATGATGTGAAAAATACCATCAACACAACTAACTCTTCACACAGTACTGTTCTCCCCCTTACTTTTTATAAGGTTTTTTACATTACACTTCTCCCCCATTGACATCAATGGAAAAGGTACACAAGCTTTGAACCACATATCTAAATCATCTAACTACTCCCCTTGAGTAGTAGCCACCACAACATCAATCCAGAATAAGATATGACTATGAATTCATAGATTGATGCAAAGACTTGCATCTTAGTTCTGATTAGGAGGGGAAATCACCCCTAACTTGCCTCTAAGATACTCAAAAGTATCCTTAGGCAATGGATTAGTAAAGATGTTTTCAATCTATTCCTTAGTAAGTACATACTCCAATTTGACTTATTTATCACTCACCTTATCTCTCAGAAAGTGATATTTGATAGATACATGCTTTGTCTTTGAATGCAACATTGGATTCTTAGAAATGTTTATGGCACTTGAATTATCATAAAATATAGCAACGGGCTCATCATACTCAATTATGATATTTCTCAGCATCTACTTCATCCATATTACTTGAGTATAATTGTTTGCAGTAGCAATATATTCAGCCTCAACAATAGATAAGGAAATAAAAAAATTATTTTTACTTAACCAAGACACCAACTTCTTCCCCAAGAAGAATGCACCACCACTAGTACTTTTTTTTTCATCCACATCTCCTGCCCAATCTCTATTAGTAAAGGTGCTCAAGGTAAGATCATCATCTTTAGGATACCAAAGACCAAAATCAACTATCCCTTTCAAGTATATGAGGATTCTCTTTACAACAGTCACATGAGATTCCTTCGGATCAGCTTGATATCTGGCAACCATACATACAACATTCATGATGTCTGGTCTGGTCTGAGTCAAATAAATTAATCCACCAATCATTGAACTATATCTTGTTTGATTTTATTTAGGAGAATCATCATTCCATGTTAGCTTGCATTCAGTTACCATGGGTGTACCAACTAGCTTTGAGAATTCCATGCCAAAAATTTTTAGTAACTCTCTTACATATTTGGACTGAGATATAAAAATTCCATTATCTAACTAAGTAATTTTCAATCCTAAGAATAATTTCAGCTCTCCAATCATAGACATTTCAAACTGACTTTTCATTTCATCAGAAAAATTCATACATAAGTCATCACCACCTTCAAAAATGATGTCATCAACAAATACTTCAATAATCAACTCTTTATCCTGATCCATCTTAAAATATTGATTACTATCAATAGTACCTTTATTGAATCCAAGCTTCAACAAGTATTTATCCAGTCTAGCATACTAGGCTCTAGGGGCTTGCTTGAGTCCATACAGTGCTTTCTTCAATCAAAAAACCATATCACCTTTATTAGTCAGTTGAAATCCATCCGGTTGCTCAACATATACTTATTCTTGTAGTCCACTATTCAGAAATGTTGACTTTACATCCATTTGATAGACTTTGTAGTTCTTAAAAGCAGCATAAGCAAGAAACAATCTTACAACTTCAATTCTAGCAATAGGGGAAAAGGTTTTCTCAAAATCAATACCTTTCGTCTGTGAGTACCCTTTACATACCAGTCTAGTGCTTTATTCCTGATCACTTCACCTTGTTCATTTAGCTTATTCTGAAAGAACCATTTGGTTCCAATCACATTTTTATTTTGAGGTCTAGGAACAAGAATCCATGTATCATTTTCTCTATCTGCATCAGTTCTTCCTTCATTGCTTCCATCCAATATTCATCTTTACATGCTTCATTGACATTGATGGGCCCAGTCTTGGAAATCAAACAATACTCTTATGCAATTCTTCTTCTAGTCTACACACCTTTTTTCCTATCTCCTACAATCTAATTTTCAGAATGATTTAGCTTTACATACCTTGGAACTTTAGGATTCTCTCAAACTTTTGGTTCTTTTGTTCATTCTTCTGCACTTCCACTAGCTTCTACTTCTTGATTCTCTTGATTCATTGAAACAATTTGAACTTCATTATGTGTTTGAACATTCTTTCCATTATCAGTACTATCATGTTGCTCATCTAAATCATATCCATAGTATTTGGATGATCTAGCAATGTCTTTATCAACTCTGACATTTTCACTTTCAACCATTTTTTGCAATCCTCGATTATAGCACCGGTAGGCCTTGCTCTTAGTAGAGTAACCCAAAAAGATTCCTTCATCACTTCTAGCATCAAAATTTCCTATATATTCATCTCTCTTGATATAACACCTACTTCCAAAGATTTTGAAATATTTAACAGTAGGCTTGTGACCAAACCACAACTCAAAAGGAGTCTTACCAGATTTACCATTGACATTTACCTAGTTGATAGTATACACATCAGTACTTAAAACTTCTCTCCAATAGATATGAGGAACATTACCTTCCAACATCATAGTTCTAGCAACATCTTTAATTGTTCTATTCTTTCTCTCAACAACTCCGTTCTATTGAGGGGTCCAGGGAGAAGATAATCGTCTTTTGATTTTATGCTCTTCACAGAAAGAATTGAACTCTCGAGAAGTGAATTCAGCACCTCTATCTAACCTTAAGCATTTAATATTTAAATATGTCTCATTCTCTGCAATAGCTTTGAAAATTTTGAACTTTTCTATTGCTTCATGTTTTTCTCTCAAGAAAGCAACCCATATCATCCTAGAGTAATCATCAATAAGCAACATAAAGTACCTTTCTCCTTGTAGGATTCTGATTCTAGAGGGACCACATAGATCAGTATGCACCAGCTCTAGTACTCCATTAGAATGATGTTGTTTTCTCCGAAAATAAATTCTAGTCTGCTTTCCCATCTAACATTCCTTGCATGTAGTGTTAGTAGGCTTCACCAGCTTAGGAAGATCTCTTACTCCTTCAATGGAAATTATCTTGAAAATGTTATCAAAATTCACATGACACAACCTCCTATGCCATAACTAGCTTACATCAAATTGAGCAATTAAACAACTTTCACTAGAAGCACTCAGGTGAAAAATGTTACCTCTTGTCTTTGTACCTGAAACAATTACATTTTCAAAACCTCCCAATATCCTGTACTTACCATCCTTGAACTGAATATTGTATCCCTTATCGACCATTTTTGCAACACTCAACAGATTATGCTTCATTCCTTCAACATAAAGGACATCATTAGTATTATATTTACCACCAAGAGAAATAGTGCCTCTACCACAAATCACACCAGCATTGTTATCTCCAAATCTTACAACACCATCGTCATATTTTTCCAAGCTTATAAACTTTCTTTTGTCACCAGTCATATGATGTGAGCATTTGCTGTCAATCACCTATTCATCCTTTTCTTCAATTTTGGCTGCAAGAGCTTTCTTAATATTCTTATCACCAACATATTCAATGGACACCTGACCATTTTCCTTGATAGAAATAAATACCCATCCATCTTCATTTCCATTTTCCTTATCAGATTCATCATCAGTAACACCTTCTTCAACATAATAACATTTCTTTTGAAATCTAGGCTTATCAGGTTTGAACCTAGGAACTCTTTCAGGACACCTTGATGCAAAATGACCTATCTTATTGCAAGAGAAACATTTAATAGGAAACTTTCCTTTATACTTACCTTGTCCTCTGGATTCTCTTTTCACAATCAATTCTTCCATCTCTTCTAACTCTCTTTCTTCATCTTTAATCTATTTCATCTCATCTTCATACTTGAATGTCTTTCTAGAACTTTCTCCCAAATCATATTTTTGTTAGTTTCTTTCAGATACAATAGCCCTAAATACAGGTTCTATCTTAGGAGTAGATTCACCAAATTCGCTTAATTCAAAGGCATCAATCTTTCCAATCAACATATCTCTTGTCACATTTTCTATTGTCTTGAGCTCTTCAATAGAATGAGCTTTCGCTTTGTAAGAAGTAGGAAAAGATATGAGCACTTTAGCCACAATCTCTTCTTCATCCATTATTCTATTGTCACATCTAATACCCATCACTAGTTCATTTAATTTTTGCATGAAAGAAATAATGTTTTCATCTTTGCTCATTTTCAAGATTTCCCACTTTCCTTTCAGACTTTGCAGCTTAGCAACCTTCACTTGTGCATCTCCTTCATACAATGTTTCCAGCTTCTTCCAAATCTCATATTCTATTCTCAGACCTATCACATTTGTCATCTCTGAATCAATCAGAGCACTCAATAATGCTTCTATAGCTCTGGTATTTGTTTCAACTTCTTTGATCTCATCAGGAGTAGAGGGACCATTTTGAGGAATAACATATATTTTCTATGTAATCTTCCATAAGGGTTCACCAATGCACTTGAAATGACACTCCATTCTAACTTTCCACATAGAGTGGTTTTTTCATTGAATCTAGGACTATCCTTCTTGTATGATGCCATTTCGGATCACCTCAAGCTATTAAGCTTCTTCAGAGGAACAAGCTCTGATACCAATTGTTGGAAAAACAAGAATAGACAACTAAGAGGGGGGGTGAATCAGTTGTCACAAAATTTAAAACTTATTCAACCTTATTAACCTTTAATCTCATATTTGATAATTATTAGTGAAAGCATGAATACAAAACGCATAAGAACACCAAGATTTTATACGTGGAAACCCTGTTAGGGGAAAAACCATAGTGGATGTTAGTCCACAAGATTATACCTTGTTAAAAGTATAATGAAAATGAATAAGGAATGCACATGTATTTAGAAACACTGCTTAGAGCTCATTGCTCAAAGGAAGGCTCACTACCTTAAAGAAACATTTAGATTAAAACCATCTAAAGAATATGAACTAATAAATTAGCTTCTTCAAAAGTTTGATGATAGTTTTAGTTAGGCACAAAAAAACTTCTTCACACTTCGCTCAATCTTCTTCACACTCTGATCTACAATCGAATGATTTGATCTTTATTCGCACATTTAGCATACACACTTCATACTCGCATCTCACACACTTAAAAATGAAGAAACAATCACTCTTATATATCCACTTCATGGAATCAACAACTTTGTCAGCCAAAAATAAAAGAATAAATGAATTACAAACTGTCGGCCCAATTCATGAACAAATCTCAATGCACATCAACCGAAGTTGATCACAACATAATGAAGTCCTAAAACAACATCCTTGAATATTCCAAGCATTAAAATATTAATCCACGAGGATCCGCAACACGCTGCAACCATCATGTCGACCAAGAACATGAAAACACGAAAACACAATGGAAAAATCTCCAATCACAATCACACCGATCAACACATGTGTGCAACAAGGATAGAGCATGATCTAGAAACATTAATGAACATTTTAGGATCATACACAACAAATAGAATTACCAAAAAGGTATGTGCAGGATCATCATGGAAAAAATAAGCCCTTAAGTGGCAAAAAAATAAAAAAAAATACAGTTAGGAAACTTGACGTAAAAATTTGAATAAGTTATCTATATTATTTAAAAAATATTTAAGAATAGAATCTGTATAAAATTGAATTTAGTTTCTAAACTACTAGGTTTATTTTTTATTTTTTAAATCTATTTGGTGAAAATTTGAAATTTCAATGCAGTAGTACTTAAATTTCAGGGAAAAAATAAGAAGTAGGTGTGTGTCTGACCACCCTAACTACAATAAAATGATAATATTTTTTTGTAATATTTTAGATATAAGTAGTTCACTCATGTCTCGATGTGATGCATATTTTTTGTAATTTTTTTCTAGGTAAATAATTAATTATGAAATTTTTATTACAACTTTTAAAAAATATAAAAACTTGTATGTCTGACCACCTTAACTTGGTCAAAACTTCATGAAATTATTATTATTTTTTTAATCCTATAGTATGCAAAGCATATAATGTGACACATGTTTTGGATTCAAAAATTTTGATACCATTTAAAAGCTATAGATGTTTTTCAATCAGCCTATCAATCATGACTTTATTTGTAATTCAAATCAAAAATGAATAGTAATTATTTATTAAACTCAAATTAAAGCATAATTTATATTGGTGGAAAGATGAGAATATCCTTTAAAAAACCTTTTCATTTCATCAATTTTGGGTTAGAAAAAATTAGTTAGCCACATACCCATCATATCGCCACTTTTTGGCCCACCATGATCCTGCACATACCCAGAATTACATTCTCTTCTTCCAGAAACGTCAACTACAGTAACAAAATAATTGTAGGAACACAAAAACTCACAACTTGCACAATCTTGATGTGCACCTCTGAAACTTTCAGAGTATAAACTAGATAGGCTTAGTAACAAACCCTTTAAAGCACAACTTCTGAATACCAACATACTGAGTTTTACATCATACTGAACTTCAGAGCTTCATAGACAACCTGCAACATGTTTATTATAATTTTCTCAATATCCTCGAAATATACAACCTTCAAATCATCAAAAGCTAATAGTGTTGACATCAATGACAACCACATATTAGCAACACAACCATAACATCCAACATATTGATGATGCCACTTTGAATGCTATTGAACATTCTGAGTGTCATATTCTTTGGACTAAATTTTGGGAAATACATGGAGATTTCCTTCCTTTTTTCAGTTGGATATGGAGATTCTTCTTCATCACCTGGTGGACTTGTTTCTTCCTAACGGAAGAGGTGTTGCTTGTAGGCCTTGGATCATTTTTTATTTACATTTTTGTATTTTTGCATCTTCATTCTCCCTAAGTTGCACTTAAGGGGGGGTGTTAGAGTATTTAAGTTTTAACTTAGGGTAAACTACTTTGATTAGTTTTTTCCCATATTGGGTGGTTGTTTACCCGATACCTATGTTTCTTGCCTTTATAAGGCACATTGTACAAAATGTAAATCATCGGATCTCAACATATTTTTCCATTTTTCCTTGTGAAAGAGCCCTTAGCTTCTCTCATATTTGTGAAGGTGTTATTTGCAGTTGGTGCTCCTGGGTTTGGTGGACTTCCCCAACAAAAGGAAAATTCCATTTTCATTTGAGGATAAAGACTCTGGTGATTTATTCTAGTTAAATCTCATAATAAAGGAAATAACCTAATTTGTTAGAAAAAATATTTGTCAAAAGGGTACCCTAGTAATAGATTTATAAAGTTAGCATCTTTTGAAGATATTGATGTAAATATAATGGAGAAATATTTAGATAATCCAAATTTGGTGCCTTCCAATAATACCATATTCCCTCCACATGATATTCGAATTACTCCTAAAGTGACATTATATGCAAGTGACGTAAATGTTTTAAATATGTATATTCTATGGATGGGTCAATGGAGAGTCTTGGAGATGGATTAAATGTTTTTCTTCTAAGTTTAATATTGGTACCATTGTTAGTTCTTTGTATTATGTGGTACTATAGGTTTCTCATAAGGATGATGCCAAGGATAATTAAAAAAATAAAACTCCCACTCCTTTGGGTCTCCAACAAAATAACAGTTAAAAAGCTAGTTTTGACACAAAAGAACCAAAATATGTATGGTCTAGGGTGCCACCATGCTTGACCAACCTATGTTTTCCCCAATGTAATTATATTATTGTTGGCATATTAATATTTAAAGTTCTAATTTCATTTGTTAGCTTTTGATAATTAATTTTGCGGGAAACAAAAATACATACAAATCCAAGTGTTTTTCACCATTTGAAATCCTAAGCAATCTAGTGAATTAATTGAGCAATTGAGCATCCTTAAAAAATTTCAAGAGAAAAATGAGTAGAATTATTATAACATTATTTTAGTCAAGATTCATATTGGCAATGCATGAAGTTTTTATGTGAGTTTATTTTGTGAGTATTAACATTTTTAGAAATTCAATCAAGCAACCAATTCTCCTTGCATGAGATGAGTACAATGATGTCAATCCATCAAGGAAAGCATATCTGAGTGGTAATTTGGAGCACTTGTCAGTTTATCATCATTTTATTCATTTGCCTCTGCCCAACTGAGGGTAAGCAATCCTTTACATCATCATAGCCATATTGGAGGTAGAAATACCAAAATGTGGTTTGACTTGGGCAAGCCCCTATATGACACAACTCTTTTCCCATCTTCCTTGTGTAAAAGTGAAAAATCTAAAGAAATTTTGGGAAAGGATTGAAGACCTAATTGCAAGATCTAGCGTTCAAGCCTTCTACCTCAACAAATTAGGGAATTTGGAATTAATCACCAATAGAAGAATTTTTGGAGTACAATTCAAAATGGAAGAACCTATAGACCGTGACTATTTGAGATCTAGTTTTTATTACTAAGGTCTACATTTCTAGGTGTAGGGCAGCAACACTCCTTTCTAGCCAATTCAAGATCAAGTTCATATGCTAGGTTCCTTTGTGTCTATAGTTTGGTGCTCTGTACTTTATTTCTAGCTTTTGTTCCATATTTTTTTGTAATATCATTAGTTTATTGTAGCTCCATAGTTTACCTAGGTACAAATTTGTACTATGAAATAGAATTAGTCAATAATCAATTAATCCACATTAAATCCCCCCACAAGAAAGAACCAAAACCTTAAACACCATTTTGTCTCTTCCATAAAGGTTAGTAGTGTAAGAGTTATTGATGAACTCGAGCACCCAGGATCACCTACAAAACCAAGATAAACCTTCCACACAAGAGCAACAAGAGATAGAATGCAGGAATATAGTGCAATAACAAAATGATGTTATATCACACACTAAATGATACAATATGCCTCAACTCTCCCTTGAATTGATTGAGTTAATATGAACTCATCTAGACTAGATAGGAGCTAGACCTGAACTAGTTAGGAGGGAGAGGTGAGTGCAGAATATATAGTAGAATATGGGCAAATAATTCCAAGAGGGGTAATAACTCCCAAATAACCAAATTAGGTGGGAGTTATGCCTACTTGGAAAATGCCAAATAGGTGGCATAACCTACTCAAAAAGAGACAGATGAGTGGTTTTGTGAGGTGGCATATAAGGCCAAAAGAGGGTGTGAAACTCAACCACCCAAGTGTGAGTGGGAGCAACACATGTAATCGATGGATTATGCCCCGTGTCCTCACATGAACCACATCTCCTATAACCTAAGGTATGCTTAATAATGTGTAGGAAAAATAATATTAAAAAAAACCTACACTAACACCCCCCCTTAAGCATAGCTTAGGTGGGTGAAAGGATGAAAAAATGCAAAGATGCAAATATGGGTCTCAGCTACTAGGCCATGTTAGGTACCCATGTACAAAATACTCTCTCACAAATGGAGTAAAGGAGAAAACCCAGTGGGACAAAACTCCTCCCCAAAAGAAAACAAGTTTCCCAACACAAGAAGAATCCCATGCAAGGAAGAAGTCCCCTCCAAAATAGAAAGGATAGGAAAGACCATGTAGCCTTCCCCAAAGTAGTCAACTATGCCAATGGTTGAAGCTCGAAGCTGAATGTAGAACATGGTCCACGATTGTCGAACAATGTTCCTCCCCTTAGGAAGAAACAAAACCAAAGGTGTATGAAGAATGTCTTCCCATTCCTGAAAGGAATATGAAGGAAGAATGATGAAAATGTATGAAGTCTCTAAACTCTGCTCAAGTGTCTCCATGTTGATGTCGAGAGATGTCACCATCAAATCAAGTGTTCTAGGCCACACTGTAGAAGATGAAAATCCAGAACCTAGTGGAGATGGATGTAGAACAAAATTTGAAGACAAAGATATCTCCTTTGAAGACAAAGGCGCCTCCTCCAAATGTTGCTCAAAAGTATCTTCACTCATGTCAAAATGTGATGAATGATCATGTGGAGAATGAACAAAAGGATCCAAAGGTTCCTCCATAACAATTGAAGAAGAATCAACTTCATCAAAGAGAAGATGGATGTCATGAATAATGTCTCCCAAGTCTGAAATATGAGACTCTATGAACAAACCTGCAATGTCTGTCAAGTAGTCATCTGAAGTAGCTATGTCTGGAAGACAATGTGTATCTTGTTGCACTGAATCACAAGAAGCCATGAATGTAGCAATGCAAGTATCTTCAGATGCAATAGTAAATGGAGGAGAAGGAATACAAGGCTCAAGAACTGGATCACATGTGAGAATACCCAAGTTCAAGTAGCCAAAGTTCTCCTCAAAATCAAAGCTCACATTAGGAGTGTGATCAACAACCAAAGGATTAGAACCATCATCAGGTGCAAATTCTAAAAAGGTATACAATCGAGATGCATGATCAACCACCCCAGTAGCAATTATCTCTCTGCTCTCCAAGTCTCTGATGATAACTAAATCAGGTGTGAATTCAACAGTCTTCCCTGTTCCACCATGAGTGATTTGATAGATGGAAAGAAGATTGTTTGAAAGATGAGGTACACACAAAACATCATTGAAAGTACCATCTCCAATATCAACAGATCCTTTCCCAATTACATCCATGTATGTATTATTTCCCATCATAATAGGTGGCATAGCACAAGG
>CM021103.1:567378541-567418515 GCA_007115665.2 Sequoiadendron giganteum | reverse complement strand
TTTTTGAATTTCTAATCAACCTCATTTTTTATTTTAACAACCTACTTACATTATTTTTTTTTAAATTATATATTTGGATTCCTGAGTTTGAGCTCTACAAAAGGATATTTTAAGTTTTTTTTTTTTTAAATTCATTTCAAGTGAAAAATATTATGTTCAAGTGGAATGTTTAAGGAAATTCTGAAAAAATATGAGGTGGTTGCCAACAAAGATGCCACATAGATGGTTTCGAGTGAAATATTTTTGATCGAAAGGATTCTAATAAAAAAAGTTTCGATAAAAAATTTACATGTAAGTTGAGGCAAATTTGAAACTTATAAAGAATTTCTTTTTATTGTATAGTTTTGATCGAAATTGTTTCACCTGAACTTATATGTGCCACATATAGGCTATGTAGTTTTGGGAAAAATTGTTTTGCTCGAAATTGTTTAGGGAGAAATTGGTTTACTTGGAACTATTTATTTGGTGGAAAGTGTGAGAAATTTGTGCTTTTACCCTATATTATTGATTTTATTATAAAATAAATAATATTATTATAATAAAAATAACTCTTGACAAAATAAAAATGTTAATTATTTTATTTACTTAAATATTATTTTAATTTATTTTGAAACTATTTACATTGTTTTCTTTATTTTTATTCTCAAATTTATGTTAGAGTTATATTATGCTATTTTTTTTAGTCAAATATTTATTTTATTTTATTTTTATTTAATTAAGATTTATTTTATTTGATAAAGTTATAGTTTATTTTCTAAGAGGGTTAAATGCTTTTAACTCAAAACGATGAACTAGTGAGGTCACAAAAGGGGAACCTCATCCCCAACAAAAGCACTCAACAATAACACTCCAATGGAGTTTGAACCTTGGTGGCAATACTACAACACCACATTTAAATACATCTATCTATAAAAAAATGTTTGACATATATCAATTTAGAGTTATTTTACTTACTTAAAAGTTATTTTATTTTGCTTTGGAACTATTTAATTTACTACATACATGGAGACATATATTTTATGTGTTGCTTATTTTGAAAATATACCAAATTTAAAATAAAAGATAAAATTTTTTGGTTAAGACACTCATTCGATTACACTACTCCCCTTACTACTATTATAATCTACCTTTTGACATTAGTTGCATAATTAATAAAAATTTAATCTTAAAATATTCTTTAATTCCACATTAAAACTTAGAAAAATGTTTAAATAAAAATAAAATTGAAGATATTTATCCTCGAAAAGGAATTGTTGCCCCTAAATTCAATAAAAGTGGTTACAATGACAATCTTCAATCTTATTTTAATATATTAACAATGTATTTTATACTTTAATTTTTTTTTTGGTTTTTTTTGTCAACACTATCTTTATCTAGTACATCTTATTTATTTTATCTTATAATCTCTCTAGAAACAATTTATCTTTACTTGACTATTTTATTTTGGATCAATATAATTATATTATCTATCTAGCACTCATGCAAACAAATATTTGTTTGACTATCAATCAATAATCGCCTCTACATAATTTTGACTCTTAGTAAAGAGTTTCACTCTACTTAACAACTACATTTTTGTTTGTCCTCATCAATTTGTCTTTACCTAACACAACTATCTCATATTACAAATTTTTGTATTATAATGGTCTGTCAACTTGGAGATTTTTTTTTGTTTCTTATTTTTTGGTTTGTTTTTCACATAATCTTATAGGATGTTTATTTATAGACTCTTTGTTATGGTATATTTCAAGTATTTTATGTACCAAATATAGTCTACAAGTGATTGGATCTCTATTTAGATGAGACTTAACTGAGGATTCTTTATATGTTTAGTTTTGTTACCATGCTTAATACAACTTCAAAATATATTTTTTATTCTTTCTTAAAATAGAGATTACTCTTTGATTTTTATTAAAAATATTTAAAAATTATATAAAATATTTAATAAAATGTGTTTAGAAAATTATTTAGTACATTATAATTACTTAACATTATTTTTTGATCATATGGAAAAAATTGGTTTTGAAGGAGTATTAAAATAATATTAAAAAATATAAATATTTACTAAATGTATTAAAAAATATATTATTTAATATTATAATTTGATATTAGTTATTAACTAGTTGATATTTAATATTATTAACTAATGTATATATCTTTTAAAAATATATATATGTACAATAAACATCTCAAGAAAGATATCTCTAAGTATATTTTATATAGATTTTTAAAAGATATATTGCTAATAGCATTCACAGTTGCAACATGTAAGACATTAATTCAATTCTCATTATAAATATGCAATAAGTAAATTTTTATAATTTAAAAAAAATATGATTTATGTCTCAAAATCCAACATAAGTAATATATACATAAAAAATAATAATATTATATAAATGAGGTCCATCCCATAGTAGAAAGGTAAAGTGTTGGTGTTGTGTGAAAGGAGTTCAGATTGATGGACTAAATTCATTGTACTGGTCACCTTTAAAGAGAATTAGATGCTTGATTTGAAGTCTTGCAAGTGCTAGTACTCACAAAACAAATGGACATGAAACATAAAAAAATCACATGAAAATATGATTCATTTTTGTGAAGGAGGGAATTCCCTACTCCCAAGCCCCAAGACAAATAGGATCTAAAGGGAGAAAATTTCCTGTCATTACCTCAAGACTAACTGAAAGGATAAAGATGAAAGAGATTATAAAAATGTGTTTAAAAAAGAGTTTTCAGAATGATCATAAATGAAGGACCTCGCGGACCAAAAGAGTAGATTGTAGATATTCTTGGGACAAGAGGAAAATTTCTTAGCCAAAGGATATTTATGTGGGAGTGGGACAATAGCACGATGACTTGTCATCTCAAGGATGCACTAGTGTCTCGTATGGTAGAGAACTAAACCTTTTTCACATAACTCAAGAAATCTAAGTTAATTATTTAGAATCAAATGTTTGTTTAATCTAGAAACTTGATAGAGAGAAAGAATGCAAATAAATGAAAAGGAGGGAAAGGTAATAACTTACAAGAAGTCATGTGCTTCAAATCCTCCCACAAAGATTCACACAAGCAATCTACACACAACGTGAATGAGGAAAAGTGTTGGGGTAGTCAAACCCCCGCTTTGGTGTTCCCACCTCCACGAATAGCTAGATAGATGAAGAGAATAAAAGACACAAAGTAAAGTAAACACAAGAGTGATAAAAAAAACACTGCGATGGAGGAGAACCCGTATCATGAAATAAAGACACAATAAATATGCTAGTAAATAGACAAGAGAGAAAGAAAGCAATACCAATGATTTGTGGCTTCCTCTTGGCTTGAAAAATGTGATGTTGAGTGCTTGCAAGAGAGCTTTGGTTTTTGGTGAGACTTCAATCTGGTAGAGCTTCATTGTAGAATCGTGATGTAGAGGAGAGAAGCAAGTTGGAGTGAGAGAGAGTGAGGATTCTTGCAAATGAGAGTGAAAAAGATAGTTTCATTAAGTTTCATGGGTGAGAAGAGTCGTTACACTTAGAATTTATCCATGATGACACGTTTCATGGGCCAAGATTTTGAGATTCCTCATTTGAACTCACAAAGCTCGAGGATGCAAGCATGCTGCATAGACATCCACATGTGAGAAAGCGTTTGACTCATAATTATATGAGAAATAAGGTGGCGGGATGTTGTTGCTTCATCATTGATCCTTATGGGGTTGAAATCATAGAATTCTAACTCATAAGGTTCTTTTCATAAATGTGGCTAGGCACCATAAATGTGGGGGGCAAGTGTGCAAATGTGAAATTGCCATGGGGTACAATTTTATGACATTACAATTGCTAACATGATGCTTGAATGAAATAATGTTGCAATAGTTGTGCTAATTCTACTCTTGACTTCCTTTTAGGATGCTCAATTATGATCTCAATTTCCTTAGGAAATTTCTAGGATTGCTTAGGGTTTAAAATGGTGAAAAAGGCTTGTATTTATATGCAATTATTTAATTTCCCACAAATTAATTACCAACAATCGACAATAGAATTCAATTTTTTTGGATGTTAAAGTATCGACACCAACATTTGTGGATTTGTGCTAAAATAGGTTAGACAAGGGCACTATCACCTTAGTCCAAACCTATTTTGGGTCTTTGATAAGCATTAAATAAACATTGATTCTTAATCCCCAATTCAACTCTAATTTCCTAAAACATTATCATAAAATGGGAAGATTAAAAGAAAAATTGGGTCTAAGAACATAAGGGGGATCTAAACCTAGTGTGAAATTGTCAAGGGTGAAAATTTATGATAGTACATTTTGATATTTTTTATAAATTTAAGAGTAGATTTTGAAGTGTTGAAAATTTCAAGAAAAAGTGATGTCAAGTCAATGTCACAGAAAAAAGAGAAAACAATTTTATTTTTTCCTTTTTTTCAAACTAGATAAGTTCAATATCTAGTGCATAGAAGAAAAAATTCAATGTATATTTTCCACGTAATAATGATTTAAAGTCAAACTTACCAAAATTTGGTAGTTTTCACATGACATCAAATTTTGTGTTTTCTTTCTACTCGATTTCCTCAACTGTCTCTTTGTTGTCCCTTTCTCCCACCCCTCCTCCCTTCTGGGCTAAAGCTTGGATTAATTACCTGACCCCCAAGGTAAATATTTTCTTTTGGATTCTTCTCCAGAATAAGGTGCTCATGTTGGATAACGTTTGTAAGCGGAGTTTTCAAATCCCTAATCATTGCTACCTGTGTAAGGGAGAAGCAAAAACTGCTAACCATCTATTCCTCCATTGCCCGTATGTGACTTCTATTTTGGGTAGGTTTAACTCTCTCTAGAACCTTTCATGGGTGTCTCCTGGCTCTATCAAAGACCAATTTATTCAGTGGATTGTTCCCTCCTTGAATCTTTATATCTACAGATTATGGTCTTTCACTTTCCCTTATATAGTCTAGGGAGTGTGGAAGGAGTGAAATAATAGAATCTTCAGGGATAAGGAAATTCTAGAGAATATTGTGTTTGAGAAAATTTATAGGCTAATTGTCGAGAACTTCAAAAATTTCCCGTTATCAAGAGAACAAGATGGAGCCTATGGTTTGCTCGAATTATGACCTCAAGATGGCTAAAGATTGGGAAATCAAAAGAGATGTGTCCAAAGCCTCAAAATCAGCAAAAAAGAACCGTGAAGGTGTCATTTGGTATCATCCTCCTAGGGGTTGGATAAAATCCAATTTTGATGGGGCGGCAAAAGGAAATCTGGGGAAGGCTGGGAGTGGGGGTGTGATAAGAGATCATAATGGTATGTTTATTGTGGAAGTGGCTATTTCCTTGGACATACAAACTAATCATTTAGTCGAAGCCATTGGAGCTTTCCAGGTTATTGACATGGTGAATAGAATGAACTTAAAAAATATATGGATTGAGGGCGACTCTAAAAACATCATCAATATTATATCCAAGGAAAGTTCCCCCCTTCATGGACCATTAAATATTGGATAGACGAAGCTAGGGCTACTTTATCTAGATTCAACAAAGTGAAAATTTCCCATGTCTACAAGGAAGCTAATAGTGTGGCCGACTATTTTGCTAATGAGGGGTTCAAACATAATGGGCAAGTGATGTGGCATAATTGTAATAAGTTGGATGTCGATGTCAGAGCTTTAATCAACTATGATATCACCCATGGGAGAGACACCACATTTAATGATGATTAAAAAGAATGAAGCCAAGTACTGAGACATCATTTGATACTCTAGCAAAGTCGTAATAATTTTGGTAGATGGTAAGGGCAAGCATGTTTTGTGGGTGCTTTAGGTCTGTTATGGGCTCTTTGGTATATTATTTCATGGTGTGAGCTACCGGAACAAGATATTTGAGGCCATGGGAGGAAGCAAAAAAAGGGTGGAGCTGACAGGCTATATGAAGAAGAAAGAAAAACTCGAAGGTATGGAAGAAAATTGAATGGGGAGGGCTTCAACCTTTTATTGATAAGCTCCATGGTCCTGACCCTAAGGTCACAGAGTATTTTTCTAAACACTGGAATAATGGTGATATAATTCTCTCAGGGAGGAAGGCTAAGGTGAATGAAGCTCTTATTGGGGAAATCATGGGTCTTACAACTGAAGGTGTGAAGTTCTATCATGACATAAAGTTCTGGGATGAAGCTATTTTAAGGTTCCCTAATTCTGAGGAGGAAAGAAAGGAGTTGGTCAAAGTCTCCAACAGTTACTTTGAGTCCGGGAAGATCAAGAAGATTTGGCAGGAGGTGCTCAAAATTCTAATGGAGTACATTACATTGGATGATATATTTACTAGAGTCTACGGTTACCATTTCACCCTCCTCAATCAATTTCGACATAAGGTATGGGTCTCTTTTCCTCATTACCTGCTTTGTTCCATGAATAATAGTATTAAGTAACATAGAAAAAACCCTAAGAAGAATTTGGTCCTGCATGTTGGCCTTATATGGCTTATCCATGAGCAGTTTTAAAATATGCCAGCCTTGTCTAACCCTTTATCAGCCTCGGCCTCGAAAGGCTATGATATCAAGTCTAGCTTGTCTGAGGGCAAAGATGACTCAGACTCTGAGTGGGCTAAGGAAGACACTCCCCCTCCCAGTAAGAAAAAGAAGAAAACCCCTATGGAAAAACCCTTGAACAAAAAAGTAAGCCTTGCGAATACCCCTTTTGGTTCTTCTCAGGTGGAGAATGTCAAGACGAAGGAGCCCCCTATTAATAAGTTGGTTTCTTATTCAAGGGATTCTCTGGATGAGAACTTTGCCGCCCCCAAAGGTAATGAGGACTCTTTTGCCTCTTATCCTGACACTGATAGAGATAACAAACCCAAATTCCCTTGTGACCTCAACCCTGGTGACCACTACTTCAAGCCGAATAGGGAATTTCCTGAAGATATTTTGGAAATGACCAAAAATGGTGTGGTTGACCATTTCAGAATAATAAAATGGGCTTTCCATGAGATAAAGGACATCAATCGGAAAAAAACAAGGTGCTCACTAGTAAGCTGGAGGTGATGGAAGCTAAAATGGCTTCTTAGAACTCTGCTGAGGTTTTATGGACTATGGAAGAGAAGATGGCAATGGCTGAATGCTTTCAAAAATGGTTGAAATCATAGACAATTTTAAGAAGGACAACGAGAACAAGGTCAAGCACCTAGAAAATAAAATTGGTAAGATCAGGGATACTATGAAAACCATCATAGAGCATAACCACAGAGTTGTGAAACATAACGCTACAATCCTGAATGCTATGGTGGAGAAAATGGAAAACACCCAACAGGGGTCACTGATTGTGGATCTAGAAGTTGACAAGAATAAAAGTAAGTAGGAGGATTCTGGCCCTTCTAAGAGAACACGAGCCAACCTGAAGAGAAAAGCGGATTATTCACCCATGGAGATTCACAACCTGAAGAAGGTGACCTAGGAAATGTGCAACCTTGAAGCTGAGGTTTCTGAGACTTTAAAGTCTCTTGGTTAGTTTTGGTTGTGCTTCTAGTTGTTGGCTTCTTGCTGACTTTTTGTTGGCTTTGGGTTGGTCGTTGCTGTCCTTTTTTGCTTTTTTCTGTTTCGCAACCTTCCTGTCTTTAGGTAATCTGATGGTTTATTTTTTTATTGCTTGTATACTCTGTAGTTTCAGGTCCCTGGAAAACCCATTTTTTCCTCTATCAAAAACTTTTGTCTTTTTTTTTTATCATTTTCAAAAAACTAATTATACCTTTTGAGGATTCTCTCCTCTAGAGCATCATATATTTTTCAAAATATTTTAATATGTTTTAGTATTTTTTAAATTTCTAATCAACCTCATTTTTTATTTTAACAACCTACTTGCATTATTATATTTTAAATTATATATTTGGATTCTTGAGTCTGAGCTCTACAAAAGGATATTTTTAGTTTTTTTTTAAATTCATTTTTGAGTGAAAAATATTATGTTCAAATGGAATGTTTCAGGAAATTCTAAAAGAATATGAGGTGGTGTGAAATATTTTTGATCCAAAGGATTCTGGTCAAAAATGTTTCAATTGAAAATTTACATGTAAGTTGAGGCACATTTGAAACTTATAAAGGGAAAAACAATTTTTTATAGTTTCAAGTGAAATTGTTTTCCTTGAGCTTATATGTGCAACATATAGGTCATGTAGTTTTAGGAAAAACTATTTTGCTCGAAACTATTTAGGTAAAATTTGGTTTACTTGGAACTATTTAGTTGGTTGAAAATATGACAAAAATTTATGCTTTTATCCTATATTATCGATTTCTCTATAAAATAAATACTATTATCATAATAAAAATAAATCTTGACAAAATAAAAATGTTAATTATTTTATTTATTTAAAAATTATTTTAATTTATTTTGAAACTATTTACATTGTCTTCTTTATTTTTATTCTCAAAGTTATGTTAGAGTTATATTATGTTATTTTATTTAGTTAAATATTTATTTTATTTTATTTTTATTTAGTTGAGAGTTATTTTATTTGATAAAGTTTTAGTTTATTTTCTAAGAGAGATAAATGATTTTCACTCAGAACTATGAACTGGTGAGGTCACAAAAGGGGAACCTCATCCCCAATAGAAGCAATCAACAATAACACTTGAATGGAGTTTGAACCTTGGTAGCAATAATACAACACCACAATTAAATATATCTATCTATAAAAAGGTGTTTGACATATATCAATTTTGCGTTATTTAAAAATTATTTTATTTTATTTTATTTACTACATACACGGAGACATATATTTTATGTGTTGCTTATTTTGAAAATATGCCAGATTTAAAATAAAAGATAAGATTTTTTGTTAAGACACTCATTCCATTACACTACTCCCCTTACTTCTATTATAATCTACCTTTTGACATTAGTTGCATAATTAATAAAATTTTAATCTTATACTATTCTTTAATTCCACATTAAAACTTAGAAAAATGTTTAAATAAAAATAAAATTGAAGATATTTATCCTCCAAAAGGAATTGTTGGCCCTAAATTACATAAAAGTGGTTACAATTACAATCTTCAATCTTATTTTAATATCTATTAACAATATATTTTATATTTTACTTCTTTTTTTCGGTTTTTTTGTCAACACTTATCTTTATCTAGTACAACTTATTTATTTTGGCTTATAATCTCTATAGAAATAGTTTTATCTTTACTTGACTATTTTATTTTGGATCAATATAATTATATCATCTATCTAGCACTCATGCAAAAAAATATTTGTTTGACTATCAATCAATAATCGCCTCTACCTAATTTTGACTCTTAGTAAAGAGTTTCACTCTACTTAAAAATTACATTTTTGTTTGTCCTCATCAATTTGTCTTTACCTAACACAACTATCTCATATTACAAAATTTTGTATTATAATGGTTTGTAAACTTGGAGATTTTTTTCATCTCTTATTTTTTGGTGTGTTTTTCACATAATCTTATAGGTTTTTTATTTATAGACTCTTTGTTATGGTATATTTCAGATTTTTTATGTACCAAATATAGTCTACAAGTGATTGGATCTCTATTTGGATGAGACTTAACTTAGGAGTCTTTATATGTATAGTTTTTGTTATCATGCTTAATATACATTTAGAATATATTTCTTATTCTTTCTTAAAATAGAAATTACTATTTAGTTTTTATTAATTTTTGTCAAAAAATATATAAAATATTTAATAAAATGTGTTTAAAAAGTAATGTAGTATTATAAATACTTAACATTATTTTTCGATTAGGTGGAAAAAATAAGTTTTGAAGGAGTATAAAAATAATATAAAAAAATACAAATATTTATTAAATGTATTAAAAAAATTATTATTTAAAAAAATGCAATTTGATATTAGTTATTAGCTAGTTGATATTTAATATTATTAACTAACATATATATCTTTTAAAAATCTATATATGTATAAAAACATCTAAAGAAAGATATTTGAGTATATTTTATATAGATTTTTAAAAGATATATATGTTAATAGTATTCACAATTGCAACATATAAAATAGTAATTCAATTCTTATTATAAATATAGAATATGTAAATTCTTATAATTTTAAAAAAATGTGATTTATGTCTTAAAATCCAACATAAATAATATATACATAAATAATAATAATAATATTATATAAATAAGGTTCATCCCATAATACAAAGATAAAATGGTGGTGGTGTTGTAACAATTAACATTTCAGAATGAAAAGAGTTTGAGATTGATAAAAAGATTAGACGAATATGCTGAGCTAGTGAAAAGTAGAAGGATGAATTAAAAAGTATGCCTTAAATAATATGGGTTTTAGTGGGACTGATTCATTTTATTTATAATCTAAAATTTGTCTTCCGCGACCTTACGTTTCTCACACCCCACTAACGTCACGTCACTCTATAATTGACAGATACCGAGAAATAGACCATAAATCCAAGTCCAAACTTCTTAATAAATAAAATAAATAGATCTGTTTAACGTGTATTGTCAATTTCAAATAGTTGGCCACATTTTTCTTCCATACTTTTAACAACTTCTAAAAGCAATAGATGATTCGATTCTAAAACTAAACATGGCTATGATGACATAAGCACATCTAGAAAAACATGGCTTCGTACATACATACATACATGATATATATGGATGCGTGTACAACGACACTGGCTAATCCAAATCCAAAATCCACTACCTACCCATTCTAATAATAATGTCCCCTCGGAGAAAAGGACTGGATAGACAGGTGGCAGTGAACGCTTTAATACCGATGCAGTGTACTGGGACATGTGGGCTCGCTTTTCCTATTGCTATTATTATTACTTACCACCCTAATCATCTTTGGCTTTTAGACAGGTATACATACCTACTCCAGTTGACGTAACGGCGGAATTGGATTTTGCTGTACGCCGCTCGAAGAAAAATGCCTCGACAACTCCGATTGTCCCGATTTCCTTCCACTCACCTGCACATCTGTAGGATCGGATTGGATTTTCTAGTAAATATGTTTAAGCAGGTTGGATGCATACAATCTTCGCCTCTTTGTTTGCTATTATACTATGTTTATTGGTCTTCAACAAATATAAAATGTTGGTTTGCATTTCTTATTAGAATAGACTGTATACTAGCAATGACACCTTTGTGTGCAATGGGTGCGCGGAGGAATTGTGGAAGGTCAATTAGGATTTGGTTTTTTTTTTAAATCAAATTTTTATTTTTATTGGGTTTAGAGTTCATGTCCATTATCCACTTAGAGAATTATCCATTTAGAGAATGTTTTTAAAGTTGTTGTTTATATTTTATTGTTATTATTACTATTATTATCAATGTAATTAGATTTCCACAATCTATATGAATTTAAATCTACTTCTTCTTGAATTGATTGTGCTAGTTTTTCATCACAACATCAATCAAATTCAGAAACAAGTAGATTTAAATGCTATTATAATATTATTTATTTTATTTTGTATTAAATAAGAATATAATAATTAATAATTAGTAATTATAAAGATGATATATATATATATATTTCAGAATATAATATATAGTAATAATAAATAATATAAATATATATTTTTAATTTAATTTTTTATTATATTAAATTTTCATTATTTATTATTTATGATAATATATACCTAGTTATGTAGGATAAAAGATGTCCTAATGTTAAAACCTAAATGTGCTGATTATTAGGATTTTGGCCATAATTTTTATTTTAATAAACATATTCTAAAATCCTGGTCGAAACCATATTTTCAGGCTGCAACTCGCCAAATTGGAGGAATGAAGGATCAATACCAGTGGGGACGAGTTTGGAGGAGCAATTGTTTAATTTGTGCATGTTTTAAATTTTTTTATGTCAATTTAAATAATTTAAACATCACATAATATTGTTTACATATTCCCACCTTAATATTACAAAACTACCAGTTTTATAATATTTTCATCTCATAAACGTTAAAACCTCAAATTTATTATTAATATTTTATGCTTGGATGAACTCAAATTTATTTTCTGTGTGGCATTCTAGGGACAGTTCATGTGTCTTGTCTTTGCTTCCACATTTTTCATACATGCTTACAAACAAATGGTAAGACAAAACTTATTAGAAACGGTTTTTTCTTTCCCAGTTGAACCCGAATGGTTTTTTGCATTTTTTTTGCATTTTTTCAGGAATTCACTTCAATCTGCAAAATGGGCATTCCACTGAGGGTTCCTGCATATCTACTCATGCATAGTAACTTCCTCTCATGTTTCTTCCTACTTGGGAAACCAACTTAGCTACAACTTGCATTAGTTACAAATCCTACATAGGTGCAAGCTCCTCCCGAATCCTCACACTTAGAAAAATTGATTGAAATCAAGCAGGAAATGGCTTCTTCATTTGAATAGAAGCTCATAGAAGAGCAGATAAGGTTGATAGTAGAAAAATTTGACAAATTTAGTATAAGCATGATAGTTGGAGTTAACAAGAGTCAAATTCGGTGACAAACCAAAAAGCATTCCACAAATTTTAAAAAATTCTATTTGAAAGCCTTTAAGGATTTAATTGTTTTATTTCACTGCACGATAGATTTTTGGCGTATTGCATTTGCGCTTTGTAGATAAAGCCTCTTTGGTGATTTTGATTATTTGAGTTCACTTATTGTAATTACGACTTCTAGATGTTCTCGACTGGAGGAAAATATAATGGATAGGTTAGTGAAGATGAAGGGGTTGATCATTGTGGCTATAGATGAAAGGCTTATGTTGAAAGGGAAGTGGAAACAAGTGAAGTCGTTTGATTTTGTCAGGTTGCATTTAGATTCTTTTTTCCCACTTTATCAGTGATTTGTTTTCCACTTTATTCACACAACGATTGACCAGCTGTAAAAAGAATGTTTCTCTCTAATCTTTAATCTCTCTCTATATTTCCTCCTTCAGGGAATGAGAGTGCAATGGCATTTGGGCTTTATATGTGTCTCACATAGGCTATCCAGGTAAAAAACTTGCGTACTTTATAGATTAAGGAGAGAGACATTTTTAAAGTTAAAAAATTATTTTTCTACCTTTTATGTTTGTGCATAATTTGTAGTTGTTTGTCTGTATAGGATTTTTTTCTGCTTCGGTAGACGCTACGGATCTACTAAAGGTTGAGTAATAGATACAACATACTTATCCAGATTTCATTCTGGGAGCCATGATTGATATTTTGGAGAACATTACTTTTTAATTTCGTTAGTTTATGGAGATTGACTATTCTTTCACAATGACCCTCCTGTATTTATCGAGGGGTATCACTGCTTGGATTGCTCTTGAAAATAGGGCTAGCCTACTCTTCACCTACTCTCTTTTCATGGCTAGTGGGGTTGTACATGTATAGTTGTGATGCATTGCATCATCTGGCATGCCTCTGTAGAACCCTATGTCATCAATCTCTCAAGTCAGCTCCCCTTTCTCATAAAGGGCAAGATTTAATTCGTTTGCAGGCATGATGCCAGGAATGTTCAATCTAGATGCTTTAAACAAACGATGGCTGGCATTGACCACACTATCAACCAAGCCCTCTTGGCACTTTTAAATTATTGAAGGGAAAATTGAGCTTCAAAAGTTCAAATAGGGACATGCCTTCGGCGTAATTAATTACCAGTTTCTTCAAAAATATATCATAATTTTGAAATAGAGGTTGAAGATTTATTTTTTTAATGATTATGTGTTTAAATTATCATTTATAAAATAATATTATGCATATTCATAAAAAATGTTGGTGGATACAGAATCACATTTCTAGAGTCTACAGAGAGTTATAGTTTGGAGCATAAAATATAGAAACAAATACAATGTTGTTAAGAAACTAAAGTAGCAATAAATAGGAGAGGAGGACCTTAGTCATCCAAATTTTCCCATTGTATAGGAGTGAATTTACACCCCTTTAGAAAATTTCCTTTTTACCCTTCCTCACTTTAGAAAACCAAGTTCGAAGGCTAAAATCCACCTAAGCCCACTACCTTCGTTCCACTTGGCGCCTGTTTTGAGTGTCAGTAGAAGAATAACTATCGGGGACACTCGCATGGCACACAGATGTCCGCATGACATGCTTACATCCCTAGTAGATTCTCGTGACTGGAGCCTACAAAGGTGGTACACTTCTCATTGGAAGTCGAATTGTAATGCCCCCGTCGGTTGATCGACCCGAATATGGTCATTTTCTTCACTCTTTCCTTCAAATCCACTATTCCTTCATTCATTTCAAGGCTATATGATCTCTCTTGGAAACACACAAGCTCTTATCATTCACTTCAAGCATTCAAGCAACATTTTGGCACTCCATAGCAGCAATTCCATCACTCCATCAATTCAGTAGAGCAAGTGTAGAACAACACCATTGCAGCAGAGGCTTGAGTTCCTCTCATTTTCTCCCCCATTAGCCTTGAGCGCTCTTGGTGGAGGTGGTAATATTTCTACTCCTCTCCTCTATTACTTGGTTGAGTAAGCACATTATTGTTTTGTAGTGTTTTAGTGTTCTTTTTCTTTATTCCTTTTTTTATCATACTATTTCTCCACCGTTGCAAACTTAGTTGTCCGTGGAGGTGAAAACACCAAAACAAGGGTCTGACTGAGGCATACCCCTATACAACCCCCCTAAATTTTTCCCCTTTATTGTGTGTAGGTGGATGTGCTTTGTGGAGCTAGCTAGCGAATAACCTTTTTGATGAGATCATTCTTGTCATCCTAGCATTGGTCTACTTACTTTATCATATTCACACATACTTTATTGATGTCTTAGTGTTATTTTGGCCTTTTGAACGTAGTCATCTAGGTCGTTAGTCTGTTCTTTCAAATACAACCTTGTCTTTTTGGTCCTCTGGTTGTACAAACGCCAACACACCTGAGAGATATCAGTACATTGCGTTGTCATCCCAGAACTGTGCTTTTGTCCTCTAATAGAGAGCCATTTGAGACACAATGTTGAATCCAAAACCCGCTCGCCTAGTCCTCTTTCAAGTCTTAGGTTTGTAGAGTGTTCGAAGGACCTTATAGTCCTCATCATTCTCATCTTGCACTTCCTAACATTCCCTTAAGCTAAGGTAAGTTAGGGCAGCCTGCTGCTCTCGACCCTCCATGATCTAGGGCCTTGACGTGGTTGGTCCCCCTCTCTTACATTTTTTGGTGATCCCAACGTGAACCAATGTCTACTCATTTGTTGGTGATTTGAACTTTTCCCCTTGTACCCTCTGATCATTGTACCCTTATCTGTTGTGAAGGTTTATGAGCATCACAACCTAGGCCACGACCTTTAGGTATATTGTTAGGATAATTTGCAACACCTTCTAATGGAGAAGATGAAGGTCTCTTCTAGTTTCACTACTGGTCTTTTCTCTGGTTCTATGGTTGGCCTTTCTACATAGGAGTAGGTGTCATGGGGCAAGTCCAGATTCTTCAATGAAATTAACCACATCCCTACTTGTCCTGCGTCTCCCACATCATCATCTATAGATGAGTGTGAAGCTATCCATATCCCTTATGAATATGTCGCTAGTTTGAGAAAAAGGTTGGGTGCTTTAGAGAATCACCTAGAGAAAAACCCAAGGCTGGCTAGGGTGGCTAAGGTTTTCAATGAAATAAGATACATGGTAGGAAAATAATGAACAAGTGTAGAACTCCTAGCTAGTCTCACTAATTTGACCGAAGCGTTTGCCCCTTCAAACCATAGTAACATGATACGAGGCTGCCCCTTCAAAGAACATGAGAGATAGTTGGAAGTGTCGATGCCTCCCACATCTGTGTACATGGCCGACACAGTCCCTTCAATCAATGTACCTACTACTTCTGAAAATTCTAAGACCATCAAAGTAAACAAGATCCCTTTGGGTTTTCACTTCACCCCGCCTATCGCCTTTGGTGGTGGAGGATTTGGCGGGATGATTGGTGGAGGCTTTGGTGGTGGTAGCTTCAGTAGTGGAGGTGGCACTTGTAGAAGCAGTTTCGGTGGAGGTCATGGTAGTGGCTTTGGAAGTGTTGGTGGTGGCATCAGTGGCGGCTCCAGTGTTAGTCACGGTGGTGGTCCTGGCAGTGGCTTTGGTGGCAGTTTCATTGGTCCTATATCTTCTAATGATCCGATTCTGAATACTCTTCTTCAAATTATTGGGAAGATGTAGAATGAGCTAATGAATCTCTCCCAAGATTCTTCCCAACCTATCTTCCAACCCTTCTTCCGAAATAGCCCATTGTCGGTAGCAATCCTAAACACTCCTTTCCCACAAGAGATGGAGATTCCTAAATTCGAGAAATACAATGGCAAAGGGGATCCATAGATGCATGTGTCCACCTTTAATGCCTTATGTACATAATTCTTCCATCATGATGCATTGATGGCAAAACAATTTCCTAGATCTCTCAAGGATACAACACTCGAGTGGTATTGTTCCTTGACTAACAATTCCATATTCACATTCGATCAGCTTGTGAACCAGTCCCTACAGTAGTTCCAAGCCAACATTGGACCTAAGATTACCTTCTTTGACCTTGTCTGATGTAAACAAGGGGATAATGAGAAGATTATCGATTTTATAGCACAATATCAAGCGCTTTTTTCACAAATCTCATACATGTTACTTGATTTCGAAGTGTAGAAAGTATTCATAGGGAACTTATAAAGGCCTTGGTAAGAGAAGTTTTCCCTTATGAAATACCCTTCTTTCGCACATTTGTGCGCAACCCTATGAGAGTATCAACAAATGGTGGTTCAATTCAGGGGACCTTCCTCGCGCTCCTGTCCTAAAGGGAAGTCCATTGCATCAATCTTTGGAAAAGGAAAATTTGTTGTGAATGTGGTAGCCGATGTGGATGATAATGACCGCATACACAATCGAAAGTTCATAAATTTATCATAATCTTATTCCTCCATCTTGCAAATTTTTTTGAAGGATAAGATCGTAAACTTGCCAAGTCCTAAACCCGTTAGGGAGCCTTACCCTAGATGGTATGAAGTAAATACCTATTGTAAATATCATCGAGTTAATAGACATGATACCGAACATTGTATGCACCTGCGTCATGAGATACAAGATCACATCGAGGATGGTATTATTCATCTCGATGAAAGGAAACAAAATACAAACAAATCAGTGGCAAAAGCTAATAGTGCATTTCAGATATACGCAGACCCATTTTCGTCACATTCTACTAACATGATTATCAATCCCACCGATTTTGTTTCTCAGCCCGAAGCTTATGTTAACATGCTTACTGTTGCTCCTTCTCCTCATCTTGTGACCGATTCACCGAATGTGACATTCACTTCACAAGATGTACCTGGAAATGATAAACCTTCTTTTCTTTACATTCCTGCTCACCTCAATGGAAACATTATAACAGGAGTCTTAGTCAACCCCGCGAGTAGAGTGAATGTCATCACGAAGGAGACTCTATTCTTAAACTCCCTACAAAGGGAGGAATATTAAAAAAAAAAGTCCATCATCCATACACATGATGGCCTTACTCTCAAACCATATGGATCAATAACTTTGTTCATCCTAGTTGGACTGAGGAATGTAGACATAGTTTTCAATGTCATTCCCGAGTCAGACCTATTCAAGGTGAAGCTAGGTATACTTTGGCAGGCTTCCATGAATGGGATCACCTTCATAATTCATAAATTATGTTTAAAGTTTTCCCATGAAGGTGTCATGCATGTAGTGCATGATACTGGATAATAGCCTGTGGTGTCCCATGGGGATATTCATTGGATCACTTTTGGCCCTCCCTGATTGGTCTGCTTCCTCTGAGAATGGACCTACTTTATAAGAATTACGTAAAGTATAAGACTGGGGGCAAGGGACAGCTGAAACTGACCCTTCCTATAGTAAAGTAGCTAGTTGCCTCCTCTTCCCAAAAGGAAAAGGAGAAGCTTGCTCCTTCTCGGGCTGCCTCGTCCACCCCCCTTTCTTGGGAAGAGTATTGGATGAGTAAACCTGGTCTTTACCGGTTAAGTATGACGGTGCCTGCTTGGCATAGACCCAAGATCAGGATATCGAATCTCCCTACCGAGCCTCTTGGGCCTTGGTACTATTTATATGGTAGACAAAAGGCTCATGAAGAGAATTTTCCTTATGAACTCCTACCGTTTCCTCTCCTAAACAAGTGAACGGGAAAAGGCGCGTTGCCGAGGCATTAGAATCGATTCCCCTTGCTATTTTTGAGCTTGTTCCTCCTGTTCCCATTAAGGAGTCTGTCCCTCCACTAGAAACAACTATGGAGGCCACTCCCATGGCTGAACAAGAACCTTTCATTCCTTCGCAACCTCTGTATCAAGGCCTTCTGTCGTGTCCTCCTCTCTCCTCCCCTCTATTTTCATCCAAACTAACTCTGTATCATTTTTGGCTTTCGCTACGAGTGCAAATGCACCTAACCCTAGAAAGTGTAGGTGTTCATCATTCCTTCAATGGAACCGCCTTTGTTGACATCCATTCTAGATGTTCCACCTTTCCCTAAGCCCGTAGATATGATTAATACCTCAGTCCTATCTACTACAGTTCTTTCCTCCTCCTCTCCCTCTACCCTTCTTGCCTCGTATGTGGGGAGTTCGCCTCCTCTGACGAAGAAGAAGATAGAGAGTGGTCCTTCTAGCAATAGAGGATGTAAGAGGAGCCCACCTTCTCCAAAAGGTGGCCTCGTGTTGACTTGTTTTGTCTTAGTAGCAGAACCAGTCCTAGCCTCTCCTGAGTTCGTCATCGCTCTTAAGCCGCTCGATGAGCTTAGTGGTGAGCCTTAGGTGTAATCTTCTTCGTATGTCAAATTTAAACATGGAACTCCTATTAAAGTGCATGTTTAACTCGATGGATGAAGTTTTGACCTTGTCAGTGATCTTTGCGAAATTGTTAACCTTAGACCCACAAGAGTTGAGTGACAGAGACCTTGCAGGTCCTTCTTCCTTAGCCTTTGTTGTGAAGGACGGAAGCTCCTCCCCTTAACATCTTACCACTGCAGGCTCATCCTCCTTCCCCCTACGATGATCTAGAGTGGGAAGTTGATGACCTCTTTGTTGATCAGTGTTAGGGGGAGACCCCTTCTTTATCTTTAAATTAGATGTGTGTGTGTTGTGATGTGTTCCCTCGTATTCGTGTTATGTGTGCCTGGATGACCCTCATGACCCCTGTTGGTGCTTGGAAATAGGCGTGGTTTTTGTGTTGTATTTTTTTTTCTATTTGTATCATCATTCTTGCATGATTGTGATTGAATTTTGGAAAATTGGGGACGATGCAAAGCATTGGGAGCATTTAGGTTTCCTTCCATGTTGACCCAATTTTGTATTATTACTTTGTCTTCTCATGCATTCCTCACATTGCTTGATATAGTAGGGGGTTGATGACAATTCATTTATATACTATTATTATACTTATATATTTATCAACAATTTTGACCTTGAAATATCAGGCTACCCCTGTGCCCTATGTTCATGTTCTATTTTTCCTTTATCTTTCTCTCTTCTTTTCTTGAGTTATCCCTCTTATGTGTGACAATGCCACTCTTACATCACTTTGATCTTCAAAAAATGCATTCGTTGCCAACAAATATTTTCTTAAGGATCTTCACACATTTCTTTGTTAGAATTGCATTCTCAACTTGAAACCCTAATGGAACATGTTTCATTCATCATGGGTTCATAAAGAAAGGACTTGGGAACCTTCCTCCAAAGTAAGAAAAAATTTGATCTTCCCCTCACGTGGGGGCTTATTCTTCCTTTCAAATTCCTTAGTGAAGTGAACATCTTTCAGAAGGATTCATTGATGATGAATTGATTCGAGAAAGAAGACACCAACTTTCAAGAAGTGTGTCCCTTGAGTGGACCCCCCTTTTTCACACTGGGTTCCAAAGGGACCCCTTTGAAAGATTTTATCTCAAGAAAGTTATGTGGCATATAGCTTGGGGCCAGCCTATCTAGACCTATTTCCTATTTGTTTGTCTAGGTTAGGGGTAGCCTGACTAGACTTACTTCACATCTTTGCGTCTAGCTTGGGGGTAGCCTGACAAGACCTACTTCACATCCTTATGTCTAGCTTGGGGGTAGTCTGACTAGACTTTTATTTTCAAATAGTGTGTCCCTTAAGTGGATCCCTCTTCCTTTTGAAGGGTTCCCGAGGGACCCCTTTGAAAGTCTTCCAACTTGTTGACGGTCTGCATGACTGTCCGCTTACTTGCCTGTGTGGCCGCTTCCTGGCATGTTATATCTGTAGGTAAACATGTTACTTTGTAGGTGCGCCTGTGAAGCCGCTTTTTTACTCTACAGAGTCCGCTTTTCTCAGTTTCCCTCATGTGAGATTTCTTGGGGGGTACCTTCCTTGTAGGTCTATGGGATTGTCAAATTGTAATGCCCCTTTCAGCTGACCGACCTGAGTATGGCCATTTTCTTCACTCTTTCCTTCAAATCCACTGTTCCTTCATTCATTTCAAGGCTAGATGATCTCTCTTGGCAACACATAAGCTCTTAGCATTCACTTCAAGCATTCAAATGACATTTTGGCACTCCATAGCAGTAATTCCATAACTCTGTCAATTTAGTAGAGCAAGTGTAGAACAACACCATTGCAACAGAGGCTTGAGTTCCTCTCATTTTCTCCCCCATTAGCCTTGAGCGCTCTTGGTGGAGGTGGTAAGATTTCTACTCCTCTCCTCTATTACTTGGTTGAGTAAGCACATTATTATTTTGTAGTGTTTTAGTGTTCTTTTGCTTTATTCCTTTCTTTATCATACTATTTCTCCATCATTGCAAACTTGGCTATTCTTGGAGGTGGAAACACCAAAATGGGGATCTGACTGAGGCAGACCCCGATACAAGCCCCCAACAATTTTCCTCTTTATTGTGTGTAGGTGGACGTGCTTTGTGGAGCTAGCTAGCAAATAAGCTTTTCAGTGAGATCATTCTTTTCACCCTAGCATTGGTCTACTTACTTTATCATATTCACACATACTTTATTCATGTCTTAGTGTTATTCTAGCCTTTCGAACATAGCCAACTAGGTCATTAGTCTTGTCTTTCAAATCCAACCTTATCCTTTTGGTCCTTTGGCCATATGGATGCCAACGCACCAGAGAGACGCTAGTGTACTGCACTGTCATCCCATAACCACACTTTTTTCCTCTGATAGAGAGCCATTTAAGAGGCAGTGTTGAATTTGAAAATTGGCTCGTCTAGTCCTCTTTCAAGTCTTAGGTCTGCATAGTGTTCGAAGGACCTTATAGTCCTCATCATTCTCTTCCTGCACTTCCTAATATTCCCTTAAGCTGAGGTAAGTTAGGGTGGTTTGCTGCTCTCGACCCTTCGAGACCTAGGGCCTTGGCGTGGTTGGTCCCCCTCTCTTACACCCATACATATGACTAATTTAGTAGGCTACAAAAAAAATGTTGTGTTCATGCCCACATGTAAAAGATGTGGGCATTACATTAACAAGGTTCACAATACTTATGAGAAGGAGTCTTTTTGCTTGAGATACTCATGAGACTCACTTCTAGGTTTCCTCCTCATCTGTTAAAATAGGTCATGCTCAACGAGGTTGATTGTGACTGACTATTTAACACTCTATATCCTCACCACTCATGAGAGGAACCTCTAGGTGGCCTATTGTTGGTGTTTCCAACTAGTTTCGTTGTTGTAAATTCCTTAGGTTGGCTCTTACTATTTCACAAACTTGTTTTACAATTTTTTTTAATGAAAATATAATGTTTTAGATAAAGTAAAGAGGTGTTACAAGTCATTGTCCAATACAAAATATTTTTAAAATTCAAAAGATAATATTGAGATAGAGTAGTGTTGATGACTTATAAGAATGAAAACATTATGTTGAGTCTTAATGATCGATCTAATTGATAGAGTTATTTTTTATCCTCACAATAAATAATCTTATAGAGAATTATAATTTTCTCAAAAAACAATAGAATTTAACTTAAATTCCATAACACAAGATGCTTAAAATAAAATACTTTTCTAATTTTACTTGATTATCTTTAAAGTAAAATGCTCGAACTCTACATTAAAAATTATAGCCTACCTTTTGGAATCATAATTCAACGAAACAAACAATCTATTTACATTGCATATGTTGTTGGCCTAAAATCCAATTATCTCTATCCTATATTATGAATTTTAGGTTATTTTAATTAATAATTTAAAATTTGTCTCTCATAAATTCCGACTTGGTATATTTTTTGTAACTTATCATATGCTAGTTGAAATACTATTTTTTGTGGATATTTCTTTTGTTTAGCCATTTCATGTTACTCTACCAATCACAATACAAACATAGAAGAATATGAAGGGAGATTTTGTGCATAAGGTGTTCCATCTCTCTAGATTATACTTCCTACCAAAATGGTAATTAATGAAGTCTAGATTTCTTTCATAATATTGAATGAGCCTACATTCACTAAATGAGCTCAAAATTATTGAATAGTGCAAAGGTGTAGATTCATTCCGAAGAGCTTGGAGTTTATGTACACTATCAAATATAAGAGTTATTTGAGTTATTTTTGTCTTATTTGCATATATTTTTATTTTAATTATTTTCTACTAGTTTGCAATATGGATTATATTTATTTCTAAAAGGAATTATAGGTCCATTAAAGAGAATCTTGATTAGATTAACATTCAAACTTAGAATTTTATTGTGGCTAGTGGGATTTTCCACCACACATGTATATTTAAACTCAATTATGATACCAAAATCAAATTTTGAAACATGATATAATTTAATTTTAATATTTTTTTTTACTTTACTATAAAAATTATTTCACCTATTTCTACCTAAAAAATAATATATTTAATAAATTAAATAGATTTTATATATCATGATAAAAAAAATATCAGCGTGCCCATCGAAGGACCCGCGGCTCTAAATCATTATTCACAATCCTAAACAGAAAATAGTATTTATTTATTTTCCTTGGGATTCTACTTTTCTATTTCGCGTAGGTTTGGCTTACATGTTTGAAGCCAAACATATCGATAAAACAAAATAGCAAGCAGACTCCATTCAGAGGACTAGGTAGGTATTGGAGAGAAAAGAAGACGAAGGGCAGAATGGCATGCCGTTTTTTCCTCCGTAAGAAGAGGAGGGATTACAATAGATTGACATTTGTCATCTCCGCAGCAAATATTTTCACACCGATTTCGTAACCCATCTGGTTTTTTGGTAGCAAATATGAACAGGGAGTGGAAAGCAAGTGATAATAAAGGCCACGTATTAGCCATATTGGCAGCGGGAGTGGATAATGAAAATGCAAGTGGACGATAAATAATTATTAAAAACAAGGGACTCCTAATTAGCCGCCGGTCCATGAGACATGGATGCGTGGATAAGGTGGGATTGGTGCGAAGAGGGGGGAGGGTAATTTAATTGGTAAGCGGCAGTAGAGAATTATCAGGGCCCGCGAGACCGCTCAATTGACGATACAAGGTGCTTCCTTAAAGTGACACCACCTGATATAAACAGTCAGCAGATATTTAAAACAAAAAGTGATAGGCGCTTCATTAAGGTCTCGTTTCTCTTACAATCTATTGGGAGGCTTCGCAACAAGTTTGCAAATTTCTTAATTGGAGGTGGGACTTTATGCAATATGGTTTTAATTTTGCAAATTCATCTATTTGGTGGAACAAGCTTCTCAAGTATCATGGTCAACCACTTGCTGTTGCTTTTTTTAAATAATCTTTCTTTTTAAGAAGGGTATTCAACAGTTTGGTGATTTATGGGAGCTTAAGTCTTTGGATTGGAAGAATTGGCAGAATATTAATAATGATGTTAAGCTAAACAACAAATCTCAAAGGTTTTTTTATTTTTGTTAAGGCATTGGTATACATGGAGCTGCTCATGAAGTTTTGTACACTTTCACAATGTAGTTTCTTCAAAAATTGACGATGGCTTGATAAATACCAGTTTTATTGTTTCTTCTTGAAGAAAATTCATCTACGTTTACTCCTCAAAATGACTCTTAATCCAAGGCTTAATGCAAAAGTGAGAGGAGGGATAGTGAAGAAACATATAGATAGAGAAAATATATGTATCAGATGCAAGACAATGATATATTTACTTTATATATAAAATATAGTATATAATAATATTATTGCATGCTATATTTTGTAATTTAATGTAAACTATCAATTTCATTTTTAAAATAAATTTATATTATAAAATCATATACTTCTATTAAATATTAAATATATTTGTTATTTAAAATAATACATTTAATTTATAAAAAAATTATATTATATTCTAAAAAGAAATATTAAATTTAAATATAAACAATATAATTAATATACAATATATACTTGATATAGTAATAACTAGTAATCGTACCTTGGTGTACAATGGGTACATTGAAGAGGTGTGGAATGTAAATTAGGGAAATTTAAGCCTATTTTTTGCATAAATTTGTCTATTACATGAGTTCAATTGGTTGGGCATTTAGAAAATGATATTGTTTGTGCAACAAAGGTCTCTAAAAATGAGTGAAAGAAAAATTTTGAATCAAGAAGACAATGAAAGTCTATGAAGAGGGAGGGGGGATAGATAGGGAGAGAGATGGATGGGTAGAGAGAGGGAGAAATTTCTAGAGATGAATATAGAGCGAGAGAGGCAGAGTGAGACAAATGGATAGAGGTAGAGATGAATATAGAACAAGAGAGGCAGATAAAGACAAATAGATAGAGAGATAGAGGGAGATAGAGAGAGATAGAGAGATAGAGGGGGATAGATAGAGATGAAGAGATAAAGAGATAAAGAGGAAGAGGAAGAGGGAAAGATAGAGAGAGATATATAGCAAGATAGAGTGTTATGAAGATAGAGATATAAGGAGATATAGAGAGAGGGGGAGAGGGAGAGAAATAAAGAGAGAAACATAGAGAGAAGTAGAGAAAGACAAATAGAGATGGAGAGGGAGATAGAAATAGGGGGAGATAGAGAGAGAGAGGGAGAGATAGATAAATGGGAAGACAAAGAAATAGATATAGAGATATATGGGAAGGTAAAGGGGGAGAGAGGTTGAGATATAAAGATAGATAGGAGGATAGGGAGGGAGCGAGAGAGGGAGAGATGGGGAGAGATAGAGAGAGAGAGAGGGATATAAAGGGAGAGAGAATATGGGGAAGAGGGAGATATATGTAGAGAGGGGGAGAGGGAGAGATATAGATAGATAGAGAGGGATAAGAAAAGAGATAAAGATATAGGGAGATAGATAGATAGGGAGATATACATAGAGAAGGATATGGATAAAAAGAGATAGAGAGATCAGTGAGAGGGAGATCGAGCAAGAAATAAAGATAAATATGTAGAGAAGAATATATGGAGGGAGAGATGGAGTGAATAAGATAGAGAGAGGGAGACATTTCTAGTGATAGGGAGAGAGATGGATGGGTAGAGAAAGGGGAAATTTTCTAGAGATGGAGGGGGAGAGAGGAATATAGAGGTAGAGATGAATATAGAGCAAGAGAGGAAGAGAGATAAATAGATAGATGTAGAAATGAATATAGAACAAGAGAGGAAGAGGGAGATAAATAAATAGAGAGATAGAGAGAGATAGAGGAAGAAATAAAGATAGAGAGAGATAGGGAGATAGAGGGGGAGAGATAGAGAGGGATAGCTAGAGAGGAAGAGATAAAGAGATAAAGAGGAAGAGGAAGAGGGAGAGATAGAGAAATATATATGGCGAGATAGAGTGATATAAAAATAGAGATATAAGGAGATATAGAGAGAGGGAGAGGGAAAGAGATAAAGAGAAAAATAGAGAGAAGTAGAGAAAGACAAATAGAGATGGAAAGGGATATAGAAATAGGGGGAAATAAAGAGAGAGAGAGAGAGAAAGAGGGGGAGATACATAAATGGGAAGATCTAAAGAAATAGATATAGATATAGATATATATGGAAAGGTAAAGGGAGAGAGAGGTTAGGATATATAGATAAGGGGATATGGAGGGAGAAAGAGAGGGATAGATGGAGAGAGATAGAGAGAGGGATGCAGAGAAAGGGACAGAGATAGGTAGAGGAGGGAGAGATATAGATAGAGGGTGATATATAGAGATAGAGAGGGATAGGAAAAGAGATAAAGAGATAGGGAGATTGATAGATAGGGAGATATATGTGGAGAACTTGGATATGGATAGAAATAGATAGAGAGATGAGTGATAGGGAGATTGAGAAAAAAAAAGATAAAGATACAGAGCATAAGAGATGGAGGGAGAGATGGAGCGAATAAGATAGAGAGAGGGAGACATGTCTAGAGATAGGGATGAGATAGATAGGTAGAGAGAGGGAGACATTTCTAGAGATGGAGGGGGAGAGAGGAATATAGAAGTAGAGATGAATATAGAGCGAGAGAGGAAGAGTGACACAAATAGATAGAGGGGTAGAGATGAATATAGAATGGGAGAGGGAGAGGGAGAGAAATATATAGATATATAGAGAGAGATAAAGGGAAAAATAAAGATAGAGAGAGATAGGAAAATAGAGAGGGATAGATAGAGAGGAAGAGATAAAGAGATAAAGAGGAAGAGGAAGAGGGACTGATAGAAAGAGATATATGGTGAGATAGAGTGATATAAAGATAGAGATATAAGGAGATATGGAGAGAGGGGGAGAGGGAGAGAGATAAAGAGATAGAAAAATAGAGAGAAATAGAGAAATATAAATAGACATGGAGAGGGAGATAGAAATAGGGGGATAGAGAGAGAGATAAATGAGAAGAGAAAGAAACAAATATAGAGATATATGGGAAGATAAAGGAAGAGAGAGGTTGAGATATAAAGATAGATATGGGATAGGGAGGCAGTGAGAGAGGGGGAGAGGGGCAGAGATAGAGAGAGGGGTGATCCCACAATAGTGGGTTACACTTTTTGGTCAAACTTGACATTGAACTAAACTTTTTTAACTAAATCTTCACTTTCAGACACCTATAGTTTCTAAACCATGAGGGATTTGAAGATGATGTAAATGAGTGATTTGTAAAATTTTGTCTATAGATTCTAAAGTATATCTTTAAAAAAAAATTGGAATCAAATTGCATTTATTTTTCCATCTCCTTCGAAAACTAGTTTTTAATAGTAAACACCATTTCTAAAGAGTGATGTTCACCATACAACACAACTTTTTTTCTATGAAGGATAAAATTCTATTTTTTAAAATTTAGATTTGTAACTACAATATCTAGCACGTTCATTTGGTTTCATAGTGTTTTATTGAATATATATATTTTAATTAAGTTTTGAAGTCAAACCAATTACAATTTAGACATAGGTGGACCGTACAACACATAATTTTTTTTGTATGTATCGAAATTCAATTTTTTTTTGGATCAAGGACATCAAAACCAAACATGTACATATTTTTTAAATTTTTCTTTGATAATCTACTATTTTTCCATATGTGTAGAACAAAGAGCTTGATTTTCAGTGGAAAATCAATGTTTAATTAAACTAATAAAAATAATACATAATAAAACCAAAATATATTAAAATTATACTTGATGGGGAGCTTGTTTTGAGAACTATAATACTCCAACTAGGTTTGTTAAGTTTATTCCATTCTCATCCTCGACCCGAGCTTCGAAATCAAAAAATTTGCAGAAAATTGCACATGGATGGGAAAAGGGCAAAAAAAGGGGGTAGGGGGTTTGCTAGAAACCCCTAAAAATATATTTTTTCATTTTAAAAAATTGTTGATATGGGGTTTGCTCGAACCCCCCTTCTAGCGAAAACTTTAAGGGGTTCTAGTGAAATCCCCCCAAAAAATTTTGAGCGCCCAAGCAATTTATGTTCGCCAATGCAATTGTAACCCAATTATGTGGGATCACCCAGAGGGAGGGAGAGAAAGGGAGAGAGATAGGTAGAGGAGAGAGAGAGAACACAGGGAAGAGGGAGATATATGTAGAGAGGGAGAGGGAGAGATATAGATAGAGGGTGATATAAAAAGATATAGAGGGATGGGAAAAGAGATAAAGAGATAGGGAGATAGATAGATAGGGATATATACATATAGAAGGATATGGATAGAAAGAGATAGAGAGATGAGTGAGAGGGAGATCGAGTGAGAAATAAAGATAAATATATATAGTAGAAGAGATGGAGGGAGAGATGGAGTGAATAAGATAGAGAGAGGGAGATATTTCAAGAGATAGGGAAAGAGATGGATGGGTAGAGAGAGGGAGACATTTCTAGAGATGGAGGAGAGAGGAATATAGAGGAGACATATTCACATGTTAAATTTACCTAGGATATAAGATTCTTGAACTAGAAGTCTTAGTTGAATTTTCTAGAACTTATCTAGCTTGTAATGGTTGATTCCTAGGTAGTTAGGTTGTTACTTTTCTCATGTTATAGGATTAGGAAACTTATCACAATATTGTCTAATCCTATCTCTCACCTTGCCTTTATAAGTAAGGAATCTCATACATACATTTGTATATTCAACCATTATTCAATCATATATTCAATCTTGTAATATTGCATCCATTATTGCAAATTTATGCTCTTTATTTTCTCCTTTGTAGAAGGTTGTTTTTGTTTTTACAGGTGATTCTACAAGCTTGAAACTTTGAGTGAATCTAACATGGTATCAGTGCTTCAAATCTGCAAGCCCCTTCTTAGATTTGGGAGATAATTCTAGTGACGAAAAAAGTAGCTCCTTTTTCCTCACTTAATTTGGAATAAGTGACACAAAATTAACTTCATAATGCCTTAGTTTAATGTTGTAATGTCTTGTAAACATTCACATTAATCTAGTCCCCTTTTGAACTAAATGTACTTAAATGGTACCTTATTTAAGGTGTTGTAAAGTTTTGTAACACACTTTCACACTTATCTAGGGTTTCATTAGTTAATTGAGCCTAATGGGCCCCTTTAATTCAAATTCAAGCCCTCTTAATTGCATTTTCAAAGAGATCTATCTCGACATCCATAAATCAAATTGCATAACATTTAATTTGGTAAAATCAAGGTCCTATAAAATGGTGCTAGGACCCATTCGCCATTAAGGGCGAATGGGTCCTCTCCAAATATGACACCCCTTTCTATACATTTTTCAAATGAGTTTTTGATGTACTTTCAATCCCCCGAGGCATGGTCCTAGCAAGTTGAGCTAGGACCCATTCATCCTAGGTGGCAAATGGGTCCTCCCTTAATAGGACCCTTCGTTTTGAATTTAATTCTGCGGGATTTTAATGATTTTCAATCGTAGATATGAGGTCGGCTTGAATTATTTGAATTCTGGGGTTAATTCTCAAGTTTAATATACGTATGGGGTTAATTCACATAGTTTCATCCTAACAAGCAATCAAGTATCCTAGCAACTTTGAGAGAGCATCCAAATACTTTACAAGAGCATTATATAACACTTCAAGAGCATTTCAAAGGCATTTCAAGACAAATTATGGAAGGTTTCTTGCAACAATTCAAGATCATTTCATCATGTCTAAGGCATAGTGCATTCAAGCATGTTGTTGAGCTAAGATAGTTGATGTAGCATTGAAGATCTACTTGCAAGAATTGTTTTACATCCCATCCAAGATCAAGATTTGCATTCTTCATGGCCACTACATGTTAGTTTGTAGATTTACATTCCAAGACAACTTCTAAGGTATCAACATCACTTCGAGTTTCATGTTCATGCTTGAATTTCACTATTTCATCATTTGGTTTAATTACCTACAAGGGGTTGACTTAGGAAAACCCCTAGATTCACTAACAATCAACAAGTTTTTCTCCTCTTCAATGTGTGTTTACAAATTTATAGTTTGAAGATCAAGTGGAGAACTAATTGGAAGAAAAATTATCAAAGTTGTCAAGTTGCAAAGTTGAAAGTTTCCTTTCAAAGTGCAAGAACACGAAAATAAGGATAAAAAATTAGTTACACGTTTTCAGGAGCTGACAACTGAGGATTTGAGAGTGTAGAAATTGAAGAACAAAACCTAGATCTCAGTTTCAGAAACCCTAACAGGGACCCATTCACCACTAAAGGTGAATGAGTCCTTTATGCCCTAAAAACAACCTCATTGTAACAAGGTACACATCATTCTGACCTCTAAAAACTTCCCTCTTCATTTCTATAATAGTTAGGGTTAGTTTATTATTTTTATTTGCATGTTTTGGCTCTCTTTTGTGGTGCAAAAGTCTAGTGGTTTATCATCTTGATCAATTCATTTTGATTAACCCACCTTTTTCCCATCAAACATTTTGGTGAACCCGACTCATTGAATATTAAAATTTTCCAATTTTGAAGTCTTTCCTAGGTTAGATCTTGAATTCATTTGCATTCCATTTTCATTGAATTAGATCTCATTTAGGGTTTCTTACTTTTCATTCAAAATTACATTTCATTTAGGGTTTAGAATTGCATTGTTTTGCATTTTTTAAATCTAAAAAATACCAAAGATACATTAGTCATCTTGCATATCATTTAGACCTAGTAAATTTACATTTGAAAATCAACACAAAATTGCATTTCAACCTAGGTATTTGCATTCATCTTTCCATTAAATTTTCAAATTTCATTTCTGGAAAATATGAAACTATAAGTTACTATCTCAGACCTGGAACTAAAAGACATTATAGAAAGCTTGAAAATCATTCAAAAATAGTTTAAAAGTCGTTATCAAGGACTCATTCACCTTTAATGGTGAATGATTCCCTAATCGGGCTAGGTCTGTACCTTCTGGCATCTAAAAAGAATTAAAAGTCACTCATAAATCAACATAAACATCTCAAAAATACTTAACCTAGACCCATTCACCCTTACTGGTGAATGAGTCCCCGTTAGATCCTGATTTGCATTTTTTTGAAGTTAAAATATCAGTTTTAAGCTTCTATTTTCTACTGTTACTTTCTTGTTTCATCAAATTCATTGCATTTAGCCTAATTTTCTTCATTTCAGTGCATGGTCAAAATTCAAAATTTCATTCAAACATTTCTTTTTCAATTTATTGCATTGTGTAATCAGTAAATTGCATTGTGTAGAATCTAAAAAATAAATTTCATTCTAGGTCATTGCATTACCTCTTTCTATTTTGGGTTTGCACACTAGGTTTGTAAAACTTGTATGAGATTTACAACTTGGTGTCCTATTATCAATACTATTGTAAGATGAAGTTTGAGGCTCATGTCATCCCATGATATCTCACTCACCATGGATCTTGGGTTATCTAACTCTCTTTTTCATATTGTTGATAATCAACACTCCATGGCTCATAGTTTGCATACTTCATTTCCCATGACTTCACCTCTTACAACCAATGTCCTTAACAACACCGTCCCCACTATCCCTAGTTCTGCTTAGACTTTGGGGTGTACTCAAAGCCAAGGTGGAATTTTAATTCCATCTTCCACGATACTAATGTCCATTCCAACATACACTAGTACTCAACCTACAAAAAACCTTCAACCTATAACAACCTTTCAACCTACCTCAACAATCATACCCCCTAGCATTGTGTACACTTCCTTAGGTATTCCCGTAGGAAACTCTTATAGTTTTGTCTAAATGAACACAATAAATCCTCAACAATCCACCATCACAAACATGCAATTCACTAGCCCTCTACATACATACACCACTCCACCTTATTCCCCTCAACCTTATAACCAAAATGACCCTCTCATTAATTCACTTTTGCAATCTATGGCATCCCTTCAACAACAAGTTATAACTTTACAATGAAACAACAACAGTCAAAGTTTGCAATACATCGAATCCAATCCACTATCCTTGGAAATATTAAGAGCACAAATACCACAAGGTATAGAAGTACCTCAATTCGAGAAATATGGTGGAAAAAGAGATCTTGTAAGCCATGTTTCCGCTTTTACAGCCTTGTGTAGTGATTTCATATTTGAGGATAAAATTTTGTCTAAGTTATTTCCTAGGTCCTTCAAGGATACCACTTTAGAGTGGTTCGCTTCTTTACTAAATAATTCAATTGGTTCATTCAATAAAATTTTTGATGCCTTTTACAACCAAATTCCATATTCACATGGGTCCTAAGATGATGCTTTCGGATCTAATTACATGGAAACAAAAAGAAGATGAGAAAGTGACCATTTTCATAGCAAGATACCAAACACTTTATTCAGAATTAAACATTAAGATTCTCGATGTCGATCTTCAACGAATGTTTATTTCCAACTTACAAGATAAACTCCAAAGAAAACTTGAAATGTTGAGATTTCCATCCTTCACACAATTATGTAAAGCCCTTCATGATTATCAAAATTTGACTAGCGATCGTGATGTGAAAATTCCCCTAGTCATCCTGAAAAATTCGGATCCACAACTGAAAATGGCTATCAATCTTTAAAGAAGCAGAATAAAGGATTTTTATAAATAAATTCCCCTCAAAAAATTCAACAAACTAATAATCAAGTGGCTGCTATAAAGACAACAACTCCTTTCAGGGAAAGGGATAGAGATTTCAGCCCTTTGCTCAATACCCTTCATAATATCATGTTGCAGCTTATTGACAAGAACATGCTTAGCTTGCCTCCTGTTAGAAAGTGTGATCCTAATCTACTATTACCCAAATTCTTTCAAAGAAATGTTTATTGTCATTATCATCAACAAAATGGACATGGTATAGAATATTGTAAGCATCTTAAACATCTTATGCAAGACCTCATTGACAATAATCAACTTCAAATCGAAGGTGTGAATGATCAAGGTAATAAGTCTATAGCCCCTCCTAACCAAAATTTATAAATCTTTACAAATCTCATGCCTAAGCACACTATTTCATTTGTCAAAGCTAGTGAAACGAAGAATGATATGTTGAATGTAGACATAGATGATGAAAACACAAAAGATGACAATGAAGAATAATTGATTAAAATGGTAGGATTTATCGAAGCTATACCTCATAAGGGCTTGACTAAAAAAACCTCTTGACATTGCTTTCTCACAAAACAACATACTTAAACGTGCACTTGATGGTCCTTTTTACATAGCCATTCGAATCAATGATAAGCCCACTAATGGGATATTAATTGATCTTGTCTGTGGAGAGAATGTGATTAGGAAATAATTACTATATGTGCATGAACTATATCAAAAAACATATGACAAACCAAAAGCATGAATCAAGATGCATAATGGTTTTACTTGTCCTATGATTGGCTCGATAGATCTCCCTTTAAAATTTGGACCGAAAACATTAACTATCTCATTCACCATCATTCCACAATGGGACCAATTTCATTTGAAGCTAGGCTATCCATGGCTTTGCTCCATGAATTTTGTCCCTTCAATTTTGCATAAATGTCTAAAGTTTCCATTTGGCAATGATATCTTTATTGTGCATCATAGTAGATTTAATCTGGCGTCAGCTTGGGGAAATTTTTCATTATCTATTTCCTTTGGCTTGAGCCTATGGAACCTATTAAACCTCGTGAGGACTTCTTTTTCAAATCATATCAAATGCTTAAGGCAAAGAAAATAATATAATTATCGCTTCGAAACATGCCTCAACCTATGAATAACACACCTATCCTTGAAAAAACAATGATTGAACCGAAAAACCTTTCAAACATTCAAGAATAACCTATAGAAAACCCTTCTACAATTTCCTACAAGAGACCACAAGATAATAAAAACAATCTTGTTGTCCCTCCTAGAATCAAAAAAGTTTACAAAGCTAAAGAGAAATCGGTTGAACAAGCTAATATTGTTTCTTCTATTCCTCCCAAGGAAGAGAAGTCCAACCTAGGAATGACAAACCTACTCTTACACAAACACAAATTGACAATAGATTGAAATGAAATTGAGGTGCTAGAGAGCATAGGTGTAGACATCATGCTATTTCTCGTAAGTTAAAAACTCAGGAAGACACAAAAACATAGGAAATTAGAATCCGAACTTCCCTAAAGTAATGCATGATGATTCTATACCCTCGGCACAACACAAACAAGAACATTCCATGGACATTGTCATTTGAACTCCCATTGTGATTAATCTAGATGATGACATTGACATTACAAGGATTGATGAACAAGTGCATGATGAGTTGAAGACATTGTTTTCTTCTTCTATGAGATTAAATGACAAATATTATAGAAATAATGTTGAGCTTGTTGCTTCCCCTAGGTCGACACTTTCTCTTGTCCCTTTGGCTAGTTATCCACCTTTTGTTTATATTGACAGAGATTGGGATGCGGATGACCCGGTTTATGTTGAATCGCATGTGCCTTAGTAGTCTTTTTATTTTTCATGTTTCTTTATATGTGATTGCATGTGCGTACTGTGATCCCCCATGATGTTCAGTTTGATGTATCTCTTTTTCTTTGTCCATTCCTCTATATGTACCTACATTATTCTCTATGTCATAAGCATTTTCATTTGTCTTTCGTTTTCCTTTTGGGGATGATGCAAGGTGTTGAGACATTTAGGTCTCTTCCATGTTAACCCAAAAGCTTTCCTTTATCTTTTTCATTTGTCTTGTGTTTTCCTATTGGGGATGACACAAGGCATTGAGACATTCATGTCTCTTCCATGTTTACCCAAAAGGCTTTTTATTTTTATTTTCTCTCTTTGTGTCATTCTTCTAGTTCTATGAGTATTTGGGGAATGATGACAATTTCGAGCTCTTAAAAATAACAATGAAGTAAAAAAATACTAACCCCAAATCCATAGATCCATTATGTATTTATGGGGGCAACCCTTTCCTTCCTATTTCATGATACAACTTTATTTCAGAAACATATGACTTGGCATAGGGATTTCCAAGGAAATATCTCATGTCTTAGGAACAAACATTGGCTACTTTAAAGAAATTGCTCACAGTAATGGTGTAGCAAATGCTTTAAAGTGGGGGCATACATCGATGACATCTTTCGGCATATTTCATGGTGTGATTTTATTTTTTCTTGTGACATGTCCTTTTATTGGTGGTGTCATTGGGTTTGATTTCCTCCAAGAATGCGATATTTCTAAGCATATGATCCCCCTTCGTGGCGTGATGTGAAATGAGAGGCATCCCATAAGTGGTGATATGATATTCTTGACTTGTACTCTCTTGGAGACATTAGGCACAATGTTCCCTAAGAAGAAGACCTTACATGAACAAAGAAAAATCCCCTTTGGTAATGGTTAGTATGACGGGAAGCCAACACACTGGGATGAATTTATCATTATATGACGAGAATCCGACTCAATGGCATGCCTTTCTCACTAAACCACCTCATTGGGATAACTCACCTAGTGGATAAACTGAAGTTCCACTAACCTAGAGTGAGAATACATGATTGGGATAACTCACCTAGTGGAAAGAATGAGGTTCCCCTACCCCAGAGTGAGTAGCATATGTTATGGACAAACAACCCCATTCCACATCGCGTTGGAATGGTTGTGCTTGATCCTTTGCTTTTCCTTATTTTTCTTGGCCTTTGACATGGTATGATTATGTATCTATATTATTCCTACACATACTTATGTGTCTTTAATGTCTACTTTAGTGTGAGTTTTACATGGGGTCATACTCTCACTAAAGTGGGGGAAAAATGTAGTGACGAAAAAAGTAGCTCCCTTTTCCTCACTTAATTTAGAATAATTGACACAAAATTAACTTAATAATTCCTTGGTTTAATGTTGTAATGTATTGTACACATTCATATTAATCTAGGCCTATTTTTAACTAAATTTACTTAAATGGTACCTTATTTAAGGTGTTGTAAAGTGTTGTAACACACTTTCACACTTATCTAGGGTTTCATTAGTTAATTAGGCCTAATGGGACCCTTTAATTCAAATTCAAGCCCTCTTAATTGAATTTTCCAAGAGATCTATCCCGACATCCATAAATCAAATTGCATAACATTTAATTTGGAAAAATCAAGGTCCTAGAAAATGGTGCTAGGACCCATTCGCCACTAAGGGAAAATGGGTCCTCTCCAAATAGGACACCCCTTTCTATACATTTTTGAAATGAGTTTTTGATATACTTTCAATCCCCTGGGGCATCCAGTCTTAGGAATTTGAGCTAGGACACATTCGCCCTAGGTGGCGAATGGGTTCTCCCTTAATAGGACCCCACTTTTTGAATTTAGATATCATGGGATTTTAATGATTTTCAATCGTAGATCTGAGGTCAGATTGAATTATTTGAATTCCGTGATTAATTCTCAATTTTAGTATAAATATGGGATTAATTCACATAGTTTCATCCTAACAACTTTGAGAGAGCATCCAAATACTTTACAGGAGCATTATAGAGCATTTCAAGAGCATTTCAAAGGCATTTCAAGGCATATTATTGAAGGTTTCTTGCAGCAATTCAAGATCATTTCATCATGTCTAAGGCATAGTGCATTCAAGCATGTTGTTGAGCTAAGATAGTTGATGTAGCATTGGATATCTACTTGCAAGCATTGTTTTACATCCCATCCAATATCAAGATTTGCATTCTTCATGGCCACTATATGTTACTTTATAGATTTACATTCCAAGACAACTTCTAAGGTATCAACATCACTTCAAGTTTCATGTTCATGCTTCAATTTTATTATTTCATCAGTTGGTTTAATTACCTACAAGGGGTTTGACTTAGGAAAACCCCAATTCACTAAAAATCAACAATTTTTTCTCCTCTTCAATGTGTGTTTGCAGATTTACAGGTTGAAGATCAAGTGGAGAACCAATTTGAAGCAAAATTGTCAAAGTTGTCAAGTTGCAAAGTTGTCATTCAAAGTGAAAGAACATGGAAAGAAGGATACATAATTAGTTAGAGGTTTTCAAAAGATGACAACCAAGGATATGAGAGTGTAGAAATTGAAGAACAAAACCCAGATCTCAGATTCAGAAACCCTAATAGGGACCCATTCACCACTAAAGGTGAAGGAGTCATTTGTGCCCTAAAAACAACCTTCTTGCAACAAGGTACACACCATTCTGACCTCTAAAAGCTTCCCTCTTCATCGCTATAACAGTTAGGGTTAGTTTTTTTATTGTTATTTGCATGTTTTGGCTCTCATAATTGAATGTTTTGTGGTGGAAAAGTCTAGTGGTTTATCATCTTGATCAATTCATTTTGATTAACCCACCTGTTTCCCATCAAACAATAATTATTCTTGAGTTTTTTTCTATGGTGCAAATCTTGGTGGATCTTGAAAGGTTGAGTATGCTCTTCTCTTGCATCAAATGATGACCTGGAGAATCAGAAAAGCTTGACATAAATACCACATTTAGGTTTTTTTCTTTTTGAATTTGTACTACATGTTCATTTTGGAGCATGGTTGTGAAAATATAAGCTCACTATTGAGTTTAAAATGTCTAAGAAATCCAGATCTAACTTTTATTTCACTCAATTTGGCCATTGTATGATATAGTTGCAAATTGGGGTTTGAAACTTAGATCTAGTGAACAGATTTTTATTGGAGCACTTATAGCCCAAATGGATGTTGCCATTGTATATAGATGGTCCAAAAACCCATATTTGCATATAAAAAAATCTATTTTTGACATTTTATTTTTGGTAAATTTTTATTTTGCGAGGCAGGTCGTCACTATAAGTAAAATTCAACATTTAAAAAAAAAAACATCTTTGGATCCATAAATTGGATTTTGATGAAAAAGATATCATTGGAAAGTTAGTTCTAAGAAATTTTCAATGGAGTGGGTTAATTTTTAGAATTTTGATGTTTAATGTCTAATTTTATAGCTTGAATTTAGATCTTGTTTTTCGTCCTCCAAGCTCATAATTTTTTTCTCTAGACTCCATTTTTCTTGATTCTTGTGGCATCAGGAAGCTATTGAGTGGAACTTTAGTTTTATATATGCACTTTTTGTAGATTTGTTTTCATAATTTCATAATTTTAGTTTGAAGCTGATTTTGTACTTTTGGATATATTGTTATAAATTTACCAAAAAAATGTCAATTTGTTTGGGACAAAGGGGTTAATTTCTCATATTGTGAAGAAAATTTTGTAAATCCTCTATTCTAATTTATGATTTAATCATGGATTTACTAAAAGTGGTGCCTCTAACTCCATTTAACTATCATGAATGGAAATCACAAATGGAATATTATTGTTAAAATTGAATTTGCAAAGAATCACATCTAACCAAGATCCAAAACCCACATGAGTTGTAGAAAGAAGAAAATGGTTTGATAGAAGAGATGAAGCACTTGCTACTCTTGTTTTGTCCATTTCTCTAAATCTTAGATATCATGTTGCATCTTTGACACATCCTAATCAAGCTTGGATTATCTTAGAGGGTCTCTTTGGTAAGCTAGATAAAATGTGGAAATTTAAGTTGGAGAATAAACTAATGGGTCTTAATCCATCAGATTTTGATAATATCCAAGACTTCTTCTCTAAGCTCAATTCTCTAAGATTGTAGTTATATAATTGTGGGGTCACTAAAGAAGATGAACAATTGATTCTTTATATTATTGCTAAGATTGGTCATGACTATTCAGCATTTGTTTCTACATTCTATGGTACAATGGATGCCCTTGGAAATGCATTCAAAATGCCTTCTCTTGATGAATTTGTAGCTCAACTAACAAGGGAACAAGAAAAGTTGGTATGCATGGGCATATTGAAGTCTTCCACATCTCATGCTCTTTTTGTAAAGGACTCAAAGGCTTCAAGTGGAAATGGTAAGAAGCAGAATAAGGACCCCAAGTCTAATGAGCAAGGTAAATATTCTCCTTCACATAACACTCCCGAGTCCACTCCCTCTTCTAAAGAGGAATCATCTAGAAAGAAGTTTAAATGTGCATATTGTAAAAGTATAAGAAATGATGAGCATAGATGGTATAATAAGAATATTGATGAACTCACACACCTTCTTCAGAAGAATAGCATACAACTGCCCCCATTAGTTTCTTCTACTTCTTCTTCTACATCTCAATTGACAATTCCTTCATCATCTCAGTCAAAGAATAGATGATGTACAATTGGGCTACATAAAATGAAAGGACAAGCAATCTTGGCCTCTACAAGTCATGAATCTAATAGATGGCTTCTTGATTCAGGTGTATCTCATCATATGACACCTTTTATGGATATGTTCTCTTCTTTTGAGTCTTGTAATTCACCTCATATTTTGGTGGGTAACGATACATATATTAAGGTAAGCAAGAAAGGTTCTATTGGCATGGGAGAGGGTACTTTTAATTATGTACTTTTTGTTCCCTCTTTTTCCACTAATCTTCTTTCTGTTTATCAAATTACACATGGTGGTCAAGGTAAAATAGTTGAGTTGACTCTTCATAGAGTGTAAATAATGGATTTGAAGACTAGGGATATTGTTTCTATTGGGGTGGTTGATCATTCATCTCGTTTGTATTCCTTTTCACATTTTGCTTCAGAAGAAGATAATGTTCCTTTGACTGCATATCACACTCCTTCATCGAGTGTAAATTATGTTTGTAAGGAGAAGTTTGATCATCTAAACCTTGGTATTCTAGAGACTAGTGATGATCTTCCTACACCTCCACCTCCTACTACTTTAGCTAGCAGTGCTTCTATTCAACACTGTGATCATAGTTTTTCATATCTTTCTTTATGGAATGAGTATTTGACAAGTATTTCTAAATTGTTTGTGGAGTCTCATACTACAGATTTGAAATAAATACTTGAGGGGGTTTCTCTCCTCTTTGATGATAGTTTCAACACAACTATTATCCCATCTTTTCTGTCTTTGGTGATTGGAATTCACGAGTCTCCTCATTCTCTTGATTTGTCATGTTTCTTGGTTGTGTTGGAGAATGATTATGTTGTGGCTTATTCAAGCTTGGATACTCCTAATCAGTTTTCAGAGGAACACATGTTGAGACTTCATCCTTCCTCCTTTTAGTTGGACATGGAGTGGCTTCATCATTAGCCTATGGATTTTTTTCTTCTTAAGGGAAGATTTGTTTCTTGTAGACATTAGATTATCTTTTATTTTCAAGAATTCTTTATTGGAATTGGAGCTTCTTTATTATGGGGTGGGATATCTTGTCTCTCTTTTTTCCCTCTTATGGGGTAGTCATTGATTGTATATACATGATGGAT